>JARFYF010000046.1:26245731-26256802 GCA_030265395.1 Rhina ancylostomus
ATGATTATCTAAGACTTGAGTGATATCCAGATCTCTTTGTAATACACGTACGAACTTTGATGCTATATACCAATTTGCATTGATTTGAAAACTAATAAAAAAGATTGAAAAAGAAAAAAATTTATTGCGTGAAGTTTTGAATGGCTCAGTAATCCTAGCATCCATAGTCTTTTGAGCAAATTCTAGATTTTTCCTACACTTCGTACAAAAAGTGCTTCCTGATTTCACTCGAAAATTTGCTAGCTCTAAATTTTTAAAATTATGGTATCTTGGTTCCAAATTCCTCCACCATAAATACCTTATTTACTGATCCAAACCTCTTTGTTTCAAACAGTTGGATAACCTCTCCCACCCTTTATTTTCAGGGGAATAAGCCAAGTTAGTGAAACCTCTCATAATTTAACATTAGAAGCCTCAGCCATTCTGGTGCATCTGAGCTGTGACCCCTCCCGAAAGAAAAATTCCCTTTTGTGGTGTGCTTGAGATGGATTGACAAGGATCTATACAACCAAAACATCACTTCCTCTCTTTGTCATTATAGCCCTTTGATATCCAAGGTCAATATTCTATTAAATGTTACTTCTTGTAGATGTATAACCCACTGCAATACCTTTAGACTGTACATCCTTCTCCATCCAGCAGCTGAACAATGTTATAATGCTATCCTTTCAATAACCCTAGAAACCTGAAACAAACCCACTAAACAATCAGAGGGAAAGAAAATGGTGACACAATCCAACCAGGTTCCAGGGATGCAGCACAAACTCAAAGCAGTATACATTGGCCGCTGTCCAAATCCTAGATTTCCTGAGGCAGGATATGCTCTTGCAGAACCATTTCTGGCACCATCACCTTGAGTCTTGAAGCCAGTTTCCTGTTGCAGCAATTCCAATGGCAGTGGAACTGAAAGGACGATACTGAACCTCCCACATCTGAAGTGGTACAGCAACTAGAGATACGCAAACATGCATTTAGTTAACCAAACACTCCATCAATACTCCTTTATAGTTAAAATTTTCTCCATTCCTCTCTTGTTCTCTGTGCTGGATCACTGTTTTATGGAACAAGCACGATGGGCAGAATATACTACTTGTGTCCTCATGTATCTCATCCAAATGATCATTCTTCATGTGTGTATCGACTGGATACTGGTCTATTGGGAACATCCTAGGCACACTTGTTCTTGCCCACTTACTTTTCAGTTAGTGATCTCTCGGCATCTTGAATGGTCTTTTACTCTGTAGAGCGTGGAAGCCAACTACATCTTGTTGATTGTAACTTTGAGTATTTCAATTTAACTCAGATCACAGCTTCAACATGAGACTTTCCTTTTCTGTGAGAGTCCCGTAATGCAAAAAAAGGGCAATAACTTTCCCAAATCAATATTTAGAAGTCCAGCAGATGTCCACATCTAACATCTCCTTCAAGCCATATTAGATACACCAAATTAACATTAACAGGAGGATCCATCTTGAAAGTGAATATAAAAATAAAGCTCTTGAATAAAAATAAAGCTCTTGAAATAAGAAAAAACTGTTGAATAAGGAAGTTGAATAAATCATTTCCCTCTCCACAAATGCTGGCTGACCTGATGAGTATCCCCAGTATTTTCTGTTTTTTTTTGCTTTTCAACATATTTCATAATCAGCACACACCATACACTGCTCCATTAGAAAGAATGGGAATCTGAACCGTACATATTATGACACAAAAATCACATTTCCATCACTACAACTTTGCATACCTGCCTCTCCAGGAGAAAGCTGCAGTGTATAATGGGTACAATTGCTTGCACACATGTCCTTGGGTAAGAGCTGAATCTCAAAAACCCCTTGTAGTTGAGCAATCCACATCAGCAAATCCCCATCATAATCTCCCACCTGCAGAGGGAAAAAAAAGTCACTTGGATCACCATTTAATCCACATAGCTCCTCCAGTCCAGATTAATTAAGATCACAAACTACCATTATCAAAGAAATATACCAATATGTATCTTCTAACTAACCCCAGAAGTGTTTGGGATGCCATCAGAAATAGAATGTATAAAAAGACCAAGAAAGTATGAGGCCTATCAATGCTCATACAATATAAACTATGAACCACTCATTTGCATCTTGTCCAATTGAAGCAACTTTTATTACCTTTACAAATTTGTCCTCTGTGCCACCATTTTCTGCTTGCGATGCCATTAGCAACCAGTTGGATTCTGCCAATTCCACCACTGGAGGGAGGAAGTAAGGTCGCTGATAAAATCCACGAATCACCTTTGCTGCTGCTTTGTTACAATTCTTCCTGTGGAGAAATAACTGATTTATCTATTGTCTCCACTCAGTGGTTAACAATCATGATTGAAATCTGACCAATAGCCTTGGCTCAATTCACATGTTGAGTATAGCCACACTAATTTAGGACCAACCGACTTCCCAGTTCAAGAGAGATTGGCCACCATTTCAAAAGTACAGATGAATTTATAAAGGGGGAGAAAAATGATGGACAATGCAATTTCAATGCACAACATTTCTGTGACACACAATATGAAGCAACATGGCCCAAGAATGAAGAAAACACATCAGAGTCTCTCCAAAATTAATGATTAACAGGGAGAAGATTGTTATCAGTGGGGTACCTATTATGTAGAGGTTAATCAGGAAATTTAAAATGACAATAAGTGGCAGCTGAAATGATAAAGTGTAATCTCAATCTCAGTATATGGGACTGCCATAATTGCAAGAGTCAATAGGTAGGGGGTTGTGGGAGATGGCAGAGCATGTCCAGTAGTAGAGTGCCACTGTTTCAATTAGAAGTTTGATCATGATAGCCAACTCAGAAATCCTCCATTCCTGTCTTTGGTAGCAAGTCAGTTGATCCAAGACAGAAAAAGAAATCAAATTACTGATTTTCTTTCAAAAGTTGCTCATATATTGGGAGATAATCTACCTTGTTGGTTGTAATTTGTTGCCATGAGCAAGAATGTACTTTCCAAGACACAACCAAGATTACAATTTAGAGGCAGGACCAATTCTTTAGAAGGAAGACTTTTAATATAAAAAAAAATTCTGCACTGCACTGGATTTGGAACAGATGCAAAAGAGAATCTAACCCTGCATTAATCAGGTAGAATAGAAGCCTTGTGTCTTACCACTGAATTGCCCACTGGGTAAGCCTCTGATGATGGACCTTTCCTAAGAAAGCACTTGGGCTTTTCTCCAGAGAGTCATGAGAGTCCCAGTAACTGCACACAATTGTGTTTTGCAGCACTGGATGTTCACTGAATAACTGTAAAAGAGACAGCAACACAGGTTCAATCCTTCGTTCAAGTCTAAGTGTTTTTTGAACTTGTTCTCCTTGATCTGTCTCAGGGCCTTCAGCACAATTGACCACACCATCTTGCACCAATACCTCTCTACCATTATCCAGCTGGCTTGGGGACCACCCTAGTTTAGTTTCATTCTCATCAGTTTTGATAAGAGATTGATCTAAAGTTGCTTCTCTTCCTATGCCTGCTTCTTTATGTCTGGCGTCCCTCAAAGATCTCTCCTATTCTCAACTACACTACTTGTGGTGCATGAGTTGTAAACAATTAATGATTGTCACCACTGCCTCCCTCTGTCACTGACTTGAAAGTATCAGACTGTTTGTTCAACATCTAGTCTTGGATAGTTGAAATATCCACAGATTAAATATTAGCAGACCAAGGTTATTGACCTCAGTCCCTGCAATATACTCAGTTTCCTAGGCAACAACTCCATCCTTCTGCCTGCCAAATCAGAGGCTAAGATAACCTCTTCAAAACCATGGGATCATAATTATCCCATAATGAGCTTTGGGCCACATATCAGTGATATCACCAAGGCTTATTTCCACACCTACAAATCTGTAATCTTACTCCAAACAAATTACCTGCTCTTTTCGATGCCCCCTTCACCTCCATACAAACTATTCCAGTGTATTGCTGGGCAATCTATTGCATTCGACTCTTCATAAACTTGAGATCATGAAAATCTCTTCTAGCAGTGTATCTCATTCACCTTTTACCTTGTGCTTGCTGATCTTTTTGGCTTCTAGTTAAACAACACCCTAATTTTAAAATTCTTACCTCCAATGTAACTGCCGTACTCTAATTCTGCCCTTGACCACCCTCACTTTTAATTGTTCCACAGTTGATGGCTATACCTTTAACTGCTAACCACCCAAGCTCTGGAGTTTCCCCCGTCACTCTTCCCTTCTTCAGCACAGTCCTTGAGCGTATCTTTCTGATCAAGTTTTTTGGTCCACTGCCCTACTTCTCACTTAACTCAGTGTCAATGTTTCTCCTGTAACTTATCTACAGGCATTTTGCCAACACAACATAAATAAAAGTTATTGTCAGTTTCTTGTTTCCCCTGTATCAGGGTTTACAGCTGTTTTCTCATGCAATGAACTGCATGACTGACATCTTCTGCACATCCTTATAAGCACTTGCCAAACCACACCCTATTTCCTCCCCAGGGAAAAGTTTCAAATTCTCCATCTTGATGCGAAAGCTGCTTCTGATGAACCAGAAGACCTCCCAGTATGTCTTAAATTTCTATGATTTAATAACTGGCCCTGCTGGAACAGATGGAGTCACTACTACTTACAAGGTGAGATTTAGGTTCATTGCTCTTTCCCCTCAAACTCCCTAACAATTCCGAATTTGATGAAAATATAACTTGAGCACTGAGATCAAGAATTCAACAATCCAGCAGATCTCAAATTCATAACCAGGAGTTAACAACTCAAGGCATTATCCTCCTCATCAGCCATGAGGTTCATAAACTTGCACATTTAATTCAATGTAACTTAAGCAGAACACAATAACTCTGGAGTTAGTGTTGTGGAGAATTTATAGCAATGGCCTTAGTAAAATTAAAGAGTGACGTACAAATTGAGGAATCAAGAGTTGTACTTTTGTGCATCGAAGTCTTGCTGACCTCTGGAACAGGATTCTAGAGGCTAATTTTACATCTACAATTCCTCAGGAAACCATTAGTTTTTAGTGCACAAAGGTGGAACCAGCTGAAAGATGAAGGAAAGCACGAATGCACCTTACAGGCTTTCCTCATCCTGTATAGAAGCACAAACAAACTCCTGTATTAATTTGGAACAACACACAAAATGCTGGAGGAACTGGTTCACAAATGAACACATAAATGTGTGGTGTGCTTCTGCATCAGAAGCAGCAATTAAGACTGCCAAACTTGTCATCTGGGAATGCCAACCTAGAGGTCTTTGGGGCAGAACAACAGATATCACTATAAGGAATTTGTTGTCACGTGCTTAATTGGAGAATTTTTAGGAAGCGATTGCCTCTCTCCTCTCCCCCGATACCAGAGAGTAATTTAGAAATTACATCCATTTACACTCAAATTTTATGCACAAATCATAAATAAAAGCCACTTAGCCCAGGGTAGATTACACCATGAATCAATTGGGTGTGAAATTGTGCCCAATGCAAAACTAGCTCAATTCCCCACAGAGAATCTGTTGTTCTCCTAGCATCACATCGAGCATCTAACTGCATTGCAAGTTGCACACTGTGCATTTCCTCTTGCTAACAGATATTGGAGTATTTGGGTTCAACCTTGTGTTTAACGCTCACAGAACAATTAGCTGAACATCATGCCACTTAGCTGCATCTGTGTTTCCTTAAAGGGACAGCCTGCAGAGACCCAAATAACTGACCACTACTCTCTGGAAGCTGTCTGAGCAGCCTGCAAAATTCACAGTATGTGCTTAGACTAACAAGTGCCTTTGCAGCATTTAGCACTTAGTCACGTGGATGCCTCAATGGTGACATTATTAGAAACATTTTCTACCTGAAGCAGGGCAAGTACTGCTGTAATGCCAGCAATTGCTACATTAATGTCACTTGTCTCTGCATAAACCAAGGTTGTAATGTGCCCTAAACGAGGATGCATTTCAACAGTTCTCGTGAATTCAGAATTACTACAAAAAATCAAAAGAACACAAACATAAATAAATATAACATTTTTCAGTAATATTTCACATCCTTTTGCCTTTCTGTTTCACTGCCTTATATGTGAGTTTCAAAATTCTTGCACCATGTCACAGTGTTCCATTTGGCTGCAGTCTGGCACCAGGAATGCTGGCCCCTTTCACTTCCAATCCACACTGATTTCCTCATTGACTCATGGTAGTGTGGGCTGGCTTCAGACTACTGCTCAGGGCCAAGCGAAGGAGCAATGCAAGATGGCTGACTGTATGACACAGGTGAGCATGCTGTCTAAGAGTCTGCAATGAGTGATGACTTGGTGTGCTTATGGGGCAGTGGGAGGGAGAAAACACCAATAGTCTGAGATGAGCTCTCAGTAGTCCAGACAAAGCACAAATGATTTGAAGACACCACTTAGACCACTCAGTACATTAGGCTTCCAAATTTGCCAATGATATGAAAATAGATGGAATAGCGTGTTGTGATAAGGGCAATGGGATATTGATAGATTGAGTGAATGGACTAAAGACTGGCAAATGGAGTGGGGAAGTGTGAGGTCATGCAGTTAGGTAAGAGAAATCAAAAGGGAGAGACACTGCATGCAAGTGAAGTACAGAGGGACCTGGGTGTTCTAAAGCTAGTCGGCAGATCCAACATGTAGGTAAAGAAGCAAAGGGCATTTTGGTTTTCATTGCAAAGGGGATGGAGGCCTCACAAACACCTTGTATAAATGCAACAAAAATCGGGAGGTTTTGTTGCAATTGTACCTGGTGTTTGTGAGGCCTCACCTGGACTACTACACGAATGATGTAATTACTGTTGCCCCTGCTTTCACATCCTTCATATCTGACTATTCCCCTGTTTGACATCTATATTTCCATCATAAGAGATAGATTAGCTACCAATTTCCTTTATAAGTCCACCAACTCCCACAGCTACAGAATCTCGATTGTCATCTCCACCACCCCCTTCCCGTAAAGACTGCATTCTCCCAGGTTTTTATTGTGTGTTGTATCTGCTCAGGTGATAACACTTTTCACACGGATGCCTCCAAGATGTTTTGCTTTTTCCTTAATCCTGGATTTGCTTCCACCAAAGTTGACAGGACTCTTAACTGGCTCGCCTCCAAGAAAGGGGCAGGTTCAGCAGGCCAAAAAGGTGAAATCCATTACATAGACAAAATCATAGTCAAGCACAAATCTAGTGGTTACACCAAGTCAGCAGAAAAAGCTTCCTTGTGCACTTACCCGAATTAGAAATGGCACAGTGAACTCTCTCAGCGCAACCCATTCTTCTGCCCCATCCGTTATTACAAGGGGTAGATTCTGACGCAGATACTTCTGAAGAACAACTTTTGGATCCACTTTTTGCAGGGATTCTACTGTTGGGTATTTCTGGCATACCTTTAAAAGTAGATATGCAATCATTCAAGGTTTCAAACAAAAACTAAAAAAACTTAAAACAGATTCTCACTGCAAAGAATAAACATTGTAGAGAAATTTGGTTATTTTCCCCCAAATTGTACCCTGAAGCATGAGTTCCACCACAATTTAGTTTCTAGGTGCCAAGTATTGCTCAAGCAGTCACAATGTATGAGCCTAGGCTATGATTTTGGCAGGTTAGTAGCGCCTAATATTGTCCTGATCACATGGGTCAATAGATAGTGACCAGTAATTAGTTCAAATTCTAGCAAAATATTCCTTTTCTTTGCTTGAGAAAAGAAAGGCCAATTATAGTCACCCAAACCCACCTTAACCAAGGTAAACTAACTCAACAAAGGCATTAGAGTACAATGTCCAATTGTATATAAGGCAGATAATAAAGTAAGAAATGCATACAAAACCCTATGGCTTGATTCTGCTATCAGTGAAACTCTAAAAACCCACTGAATTAATATTATTTTTACCACAATTAAATGAAGAAAATCATCATTTGAATTTTGCCACATTGATGACTTAACAAGCAGGAAAAATACACACAAGTCAAAGGGATATTGTGTTTCTTATATTACACTTGTGCAATGTAGACCATCTCCAATAGGAGTATGCATCAGTATAGTTCATAAATATTGTCTGAGAGATGATGATAGATAGTCAAACTATTCAATCCCATCTCTTTATAGTTAGCCTGACCACAACAATACAACTTGGCCTGAAGGAAAAAATATCAAGTGCCAATGTAATCTTCATATCTAAACACTTTCAAAGTTGCACTCCAACTTCAGAAAGATCTCAAGTTATAATTTTAGAAACTTTTGTCACAATGGTTCTGAACTCACATCGATGCAGTCTGTAAGCTGCAAGGACTCAAGGCCTCTTGCAAAGTAATAGGGATTCCTGACCAGGCAGTCCATGTTGGAGTACAGCGTCCAATCCCAATAAGGCAGCAACTAAAGATAAGAAATGTGTTTGCATGAGAATTTTTTCATCATTCAAACTCCAGAACTAAGATGAACGAAATTTCCAGAGAAAAAGGAACTAGACTCTGGAAAGGAAAATAAATTCTGTCACAGCCCTTGACCTGGAGCTAAAACCCCAATACTGTGATTTGTCCTCCTTGGTCCATGATCCCATAAGCATCAACAGCATCTGTCTGGAATCAGGGTACCCAATCGTAATAATAGCCCAGCCCAGTAGTTAAGATCTGCAGTAGCATCATTGGCCAAAAGCATCTTTGAAACCCCCAGGAAACCAAAATCCCAAATATCACCTTTTGTCCCAGCTTGCTGTCAAGATCACTCCTACTAATATTGGTCAAGTTCTGAAGTTGGGATTTAATGCCTGGACCAACCACAGCTTGGGTTCATGACTTGTTACTATTGAAGCTGCAGCTGAAATTACCAACACACTGCCAGCAGCATCAGGATCCCCGACACCAGTATAATTTTAAGCCTGCAGTTAGAATATCTCAAGCAAACCTGATCTAATCCATTGCCCAAAAACTCCAGTAACAAAATGGATGTAACTCCGGCACCTGATCTGATGTCAGCATCTGACAGCATGAAAGCAGAATCCCCTGTGCTAACATCAATTTAGTGAAGCACAAAAGCACCTGGCCAAGCTGGCAGTGATATTCCCATTGTCAATGCTATCCTCAGATTAAACCCCAATAATCTAATGGGTGCACAGTTTATAACTGAGCTGTCTCTACAGTTTCTTATTCGCCTTAAACCTGACCAATAAGTAATGTTACTCTGCAAAATTTCAAAAAGTAATTCAGAAGTAATTTCCATAAAACTAGGGACAGATATTATATTAATTGATAATTGGATCATCTTAAATCACATGAGCTCACCAGGGCTCTAAATAATTTCGGTATCTTTACTGCTGTACTCACATCCTCTTGGAATCAAGGCCAGTATACCATATGTCTTCCTAACTACTTGTTGTACCAGCACATTCTTTCAGTGATTCAGGTACAAAGACATCCAGGTCTTTCTAAACATGAATGCTTTTGAATTTTTCATTTTTTTTCTCTCTACTAAAGTAGATCACTTGTTTGGAGGATCCTTGGTTTTATCAACAGTGCCACATTTACAAAAGCACGGGCATTATGCCAAATATGAAATACTGGGTAATTCTCCAGATATTTTAGGAAGGACATCAAGGCATTGGAATGCGACAGAAGAGATTTACTAAAATGGTACTGAATATATGGAACTTGTAGGGAAAAACTGGGATTGTTCTCCTGAGAACAGAATAAAAGATTTGATAGAAGTTCAAAATCATAAGTAGTTTTGATGGAGAAATGTGTTGAAACTGCAGTGCCAGTGGTCAGTAACCACAGATTCATCAATTCACACAAAAAGAGAGGATTTTTTTTGAAAAACACTCTAATGCTGGAGGAACTCAGCAGGTCAGGCAGCATCTGTGGAAAAAAGCACGAGAAATGCTACCTGACCTGCTGAGTTCCTCCAGCATCATAGTGTTTTTCATCTGGATATTCCAGCATCTGCAATCCTATTTCTCTAGGAAGTTTTTCTTTTTGCAATGTAAGCAGTTATAATCTAGAATGCATTGCTTGAAGCAGAGATGAAAGCAGATTTAACAGCAACTTTCAAGAGGGAATTATGTAAATAAGAGAAAAAAATGGGGCTATTGAAGGGGAATAGGACGAGTCTCTGAAAGAGCAAACACATGTACAAAGGGCCAAATAGCCTCCTTTTGTACCATTCTATAATTCCAAAGACCTTCCTTCACTTTAAAATAAGTCTCAAAACTAAATCAGAGTCCTAGTCAGTTGATTAAGTGTGGTAGCATGGTGACCATCTTATCTATTTCGGATAAATTATCTAGAATTTGAAATCAGGCCATGGAAGATGAATATTTCCCAGAATAAAAAGTTAGGTCTTCAAATATTTCTTTTTCCACAGATGCTGCCTGACCCACTGAATGTTTCCAGCATTTTTGATTTTTATGTCAAGTATACAGCATTTGCAGTTTTTTTTGATTTTCATAAATAAAGTAAGTGTTAGTGTTGATGACTGTGAATTACTGGATTGGCATTAAAAACCTATCTGGTTCATTAATGTCTTTTAGGGAAATTTGCTGTCCTTACCTGTTTTAACCAACATGTGATTCTGGATGCAGAAGCCTTCCTGTTAAATTACTAAACTAGAAATTCAGAGGGCTGGACAAGTGATTCAAATGTGCAAGGTTAAATCTCATCAGCGCAGCTGAGAAATCTGGAATTGTTAGTAATGGTGACAATAAAAATGATTGGATCATTATAAATAAAACCCCATCTGGTTCAGTAATTTCCTTCTTAATGTAAAATATAGACCAAGGCCAATAAACAAACAGCTTTATAGTTGACTTTTAAATGATCTGTGAAATGGCCCAAGCCACTCACTTCAAGGGATCAGATTACAGGCAATGCCCCTACCATCATGCCAATGAGTCAAAAGGACCAAGTCTTTGAACTGTAGTCCTGCTGCTGCAAAACAGCAAATCTCACATCATGTAGGTCAGTGATAATAAATTTGATTCTGAAGTCCAAACTCCAGACAACCAGAGGGAAAAAAAAAGTTGCCCTCTCACTCCAATAGTGGATCCCACTCAGCAGTCCGGGGGTTGCAGTGCAACTGAGAGAGACAAT
>JARFYF010000046.1:26258185-26269358 GCA_030265395.1 Rhina ancylostomus
GCATGTATCGAGCACCTTTTACAATATCTGGGCATCTCAAATGTTTTACAGCCAAAGGTATTTTTGCAAGTGTAGCCATCACTGGAACCCGAGCAAATCCAAAACTCGTGTGCTATTACAATGAACACCCCTGATAATAAGATTATGGCAAAGTAACTCAATCATATTAAAATTTATTCTTCCCAAGTGGTATATAATTGCAATCGTTTCTGCATCAAATTACGCCACTGCAGTTATATAGCCAGGTGCTCCCTGTTACAAATTATGCTAGTATAGGTCAACCATTTTCCATGTTAGATTTGCCCGTAATTCCCTGTGCAGCGAGCATTGCCAGGAAAATTAGTTCGTGTGGTTCTCAGCCCAAGTTTCAATAGCACTGTTTGATCTGTGGTGTTTTGAAATGAGACTCGCTGAGCAGGTCCCAACTTGCCACTGGAAATCCAACATTAGAGATTGCAGATACTGGATTCTAGAGCAAAAAAAACCCAAAATGCTGGAAGAACTCAGCAAGTCAGGCAGCATCTGTGAAGGGAAATGGACAGGAAACATTTCAGGTCTTGAAGGGTCTCAACCAGAAATATCGACTGTCCATTTCCCTCCAAAGATGCTGCCTGACCCTTTGAGCTCCTCCAGCATTTTGTTTTTTGAACTGAAAATCCAACTCAAGTCAGGTCTCTTTAAGTTACCTACTCTCTCTCAGACCCTCCCCAACAAAAGGCATACCACTCCTCAATCAACCATGGTACTGACTTCTCAATCCCCAGACCATAGTTTATCCCCAGACCACTTCTGTCTCAGATTGGAATATTGGCATCATTGAGATAGCACTAAAGCAGCACAGGTGGCAGAGCAGATGACAAGTGGTGCTTTTCTGAACAAAGGAACAAGTGGATTATCTGAGAAAGAACCTTATCTTAAGCAAGCAGCATTTCATATTGGAAGCAAGGCATAAAAGTTTGGTTTCCCCATTTCTCAGCAACTAATTGACTCCCTAAGCCTTCAATACAGTGGGAAGGAATGCACAGATCTACCACATTGGTAAAGGCTTAAGTATTTCCTTTCAGATTCCATGCCTGAAGTAAGTCGTCATTTGCCCTTTGTGTTTGCAAGTACGGGGTTCAATGGCAAGGGCAGTCCTCATTCCCGTACAAGACTTTGCTTGGGAAAGATTTGCTGAGCTTAGCTGAAGCTTTCTCAATAATGCCAAAATTGCAATTACAGAACAGGTATAATAAACTATGAAATTATCAATGCTCATTAACCACCACAAAAAAGCACTAGAAATGCAATGTTTTGAGACTTGTAGACACAGCCTCAACATTCTGTAACACAAAAGTAAAATACTGAAGATGCAAGAAATCTGAAATAAAACAGAAAATGCTAGAAATGCTCTGCAGGTAGGACAACATCCATGGAGAGAAAATCAGAGTTAATGACTCTTCATTTGAAATAAAAACTAAGTTTACCTTTTACTTTTGATTCTGACTGCAATGATGATAAGCAAACCAATTTGTGGACTGATGGCAAGTCCTTGCCTCAAACTATAAGATAGGATTTGAGATTATATTTACCTCAGTATGGAGCCACGTGCAGCAGGAAATCTCAAAGTGCTGCTGCTACCTTCCCCAAGGTCACTGCAGCCTCCACTCTGGCCACCCAATTTAATTTGCTCTACTTTTCCATAGTTGTTCCTCTATCGAGACAGTGACAGCACCACAGACAATGAATTACTTTAGAATAGTGCCTTTTGGATGTCCTTAAGTCAGAAAGGCATTAAAAAAATCTTATTCCCATATCTATATATGCATTGGAGTAGACACCATTGATTAATCATTTCTCTTAGATTGAAACGCTCAGGTTAGAAGCAACCGACACTGTATTCCTGTGTTCTCTGAAATGGCATAATACACCACACTGCAAGAACAAATATTCAGGCTAAAACTAATGATCAAATTTATTTACACCATATCTAGTTACATGGAAGCAAGCAATTATTTAGCAGATAATTTGCAATACAAAGCTCAATTTACATACATCTTTAAACTTCCTGTATCCAAAATAATAACCTTAAATCAGAAAGGTTGATATTTTAAATGAACATAATGCGGTATGTCTCTGCCTCCAAAGTTCTATCTCAATAATGTGATATGGAAACAAATGTTTGAAACTAAAATTAGGGCCAATGGAAAATCAGATACATTTGCACTCTGTTTCCCAAGAACAAAAAGATTTTTTGCATTTGGTATCCTCCTTTGAAGAAACATTACAAATCCGCGCCCCCACAGCAACCAGATAATTATACCATTAACTATCATTTGATTGGGTGGAATGTGATCAACGGCAGTTTGATCTTTGTTGACTAAATCGGGGCCACACAAAAATTACATTAGAATTGATATCTGCCATGAAAGTGACTGTAGCAATCCTAGCCAAGGACATCTGTTACCGCAGTGAAATATTAACACACATTACTATTTGGTCAGCCTGAGGTTATCTGCCAAACATATCTTATCTGCTCAAGATTCTGGTCACAAACAGCCCACTAGCAACAAGGGTCACTTCCCTTGGAATCACTTTCATTATGCAAGGACAATTCTTCTCAAAGTGCAACCAAGATTTTAGTCATAAAGTAGCATTATTTAGGCATATATAAAATTTACGTGAAAAAGAAACTACAGTAATTTTATCATTTACGCAACAAAGAGCTTTTGTGTTAAATAATTGCTCTGTGGAATGAAAGAACTTCAGGAGCTAAATTGTGTTTTTATTCTATTGTTCCTAAAATGTCAGTTTCAAAATTAGCCACTTCCCAGCATGGCAGCAGAATAGAAACTAATAAACATGCGCTCTGCTGTTAATCTCCATTCCCACAGATGTCTAACACAAATGTTTGAAACTGGTTTATTATCAACTAGATGCTTCATTGGGATTCTGCCCTCGGAGATGTTACCTCTGCATCTTAGAATTCCTGCAGAGTGAACAGGAATACATGAGGACAACTGCTGTTCATATAAATCCTTTAACACTGTAAATAGGGATAGGGAAACTGTTATAAAAAGTGGATGCAATTAAGGTTGAAAAGACAGGTGTAAATGCTTTTGGACATGAATAGTTTTGAAAATGAGAGGCTTGTAGAGAGGCAGAGTGTTTCATGAAGGGAACTATGGTCTTAAGGACAATTTTGTCTGAAGGTTGTCCATTAATAATGGGTAGGATGCCCAGTAATCCAGTCCAGAAAGTTGGAGGATGTGAACAAGAGGTTCTGTGAAGCATGACCAAGGAGATACAAAGACAAGGATTTTGAAATCATTAGCATGACATTTGCTCGGTTAAGTATAGGCAAATGAAATTTGTGGTTGGGTAGGAGGTTGACAAGAGAATTCTGTAAAATTTGTAGATAACACAGGATGGAGCTCTAGGGGCTTGCAATCAGTACATCGAAGAAACGAAGCCCGGAGATGACAGAGGCATGAAGGAGGGTTTCCATCATCCCTGTGATGAAGCAGGGTGATCTTACTTTGGAAGGTTAAGTGGATGTTTTAATGATGGACCAGATATCCAGTCAAGGCTCAGTTTGGATAAATAAGACTAAATGAACACGTATACTGGTTTCAACACTGGATTAATTACGAAGGGGACAGATGAGGGTTGGAGGGACTGTTATTTTTCTTGAAATCGCAACAGGATATCTTTCGCCTTGGTGATAGTTAATATTAGTAAGTTTTTAAATAAGCACTAAAGCAACAAAGCTGGAATAAAAGGCAGGGTTGAAGAGGTAAAGCTGTGTATCATTTTACATATGCATGACAGCTTATCAGTTTTTATGAACTTTATCAGTGAGTGGGTGTATTCAGATAACTACTTCGAGAGTTTTGCAATTGAAGAAACCTTTGGATACCGAAGTGATTGCTGGTAATGGGAGGAAAGGATAATACACAGCAAATATGCTGCCTGCAGTGGGATAGAAAGGAATGGAATCATAAGCGTTGTGAAGGTGCATTATGATGGCCAAACGGAAGAGAAAGATGTGAAAACCATATTGAAGGACAAGGATTAATTGTCAAGGGAAAATGAACCAAAATTGAGTTACACAAGGGCCTTTGCAATGTTGGTTGAGGTGGAAATCCAAAGTTGCTAAACTGATGGATTCAATAAATGATCATGAGATTGGTGATAAGGCAGCAATGGAAAACATAAGGAAGGAAGGAAAAGTGGGAATAGGCATTTGGTTGAAGGCTTGAGCTTAGACTTTTTAATTAGTAAATTTTGAAAAGGAGATGGTAGCCAAAGAAAGGGAATGCTCGACAATATTAGCCAACATTGAGATTATGAAAGGTTGCGAAGTTACCTGGAGTGTTCAGAAAATTGCTTGTGACATTCAGTGTTAGCTGCCGTTAAGTGAGAGTACTCCCATCTTTGAGTCAGAAGGTATCTCTTCAAGTGCCACTCCAAACACTTGAGCATAAAATCAAGGCTGACCCCTCAGTATAGTTGTAAGGGAATGCTGCACATTGGAAGTGCTGTCTTTCAATTAAAATTCTGAACCAACAACCCACCTCACCTCTTACATCACCAAAACCATCTCAGGACATCAGCTCAAAAAGATCAGGGGATTTCTCTCCATTGTCCAGCTAATATTTATCCCAAACCAATATCACTGGTCATTCACTTTGTTATTTACTTGTACTCTGCAGTACAAAGTGGATACACAAGACTGCAGAGGCTGGAATCTGGAGCAACACAAAATCTGCTGGTCCTGATGCAGCGTTTCGACCCAAATTGTAAACAATTTCTTCCCCAGACAGATAATGCTCGACCTGCTGAGTTGCTCCGGCAGATTTTGTGTTGTATAAGTTGGATGTTGCATTTCCTATGTTACAAGTGTCTAACTTGACCATTTCATTGGATGTGAAGTGTAATATGTCCTGCAGTTGTTAGGGGAGTCCTATATAAATTAAAGTCTGTTTATCGTTTCTTTCTCATGCAAAACGTGTGTTCAATGAGAGGTCTGTGGAGATGGAGAACCCACAAAGTATGGACATCAGTCATGAATGTGATTGATTGTTGCAATCTCAGATAAGGGCACCATAGTGAAAAACAAGAGATTAGAAGTCATGGAGAGGCGAGGCATGGAATGAAAAGGACACCTACAATTCGGTGAAAAATTAATATCTGTAATTAAATTGCGAGCAGTACTTGAAACCATGATTTTTGAGAATGGGATAAGGATATGAAGTATTAACAGACAACTTTCCTGCTCTACTGCACTGCGGTGGAAAGTTTCTTATTTTTCAACTGTTGCTTTTATGTTTTTTTTAATACTTGGCTCTGAAACTATATTAGGCCTAATGCTGTCTTTCTGGCATGAAGTACCAAATCATTCATGCTGATAATTGTTAGCATCAGGCATTCTCAGCCTAGATGCAGACTGTGTGCATCTAAAACTCCTCCTCCTATTAGCCGTTACCCTACTGAAGAATTCTTACCTTGAGTATGGAGGTTGCAGTCCATGAACATGTCTACAATGACACTTCAGTCCAAGGAGTACTCCCCATCATTTTATTCAACAAAATGTTAAACTAAGCCTTAGATTGCTATATCATTTGAATATGAAGGTACCTTGTCATGTTTGGAGAAGGACAAGGACGTTCTCATATAGACTTAATTAATGGTTATCCCTCAGTCAAAACAATAAAAACAATTTGATCATTAAATTCTTCTTAGCTGGTGAGATCTTCCTGTACCAAAATTACCTGGTACATTAGCCTATGGTACAATTGTGATTACCCTTCTCAAATACTTCATTGGCTGTGAAACCCTGAAGTCATCAAATCCAATTTCAATAGGCCACAATGGAAAATAATGGCTAAGGTGGAAGGTGTCAATGGTTTTCTAAGCATCTGTCAGGCAACACCCTAATCTATAAATGTGGCTTCATAACCTCAATTTACCTATGTTACAAGTGTCTAACTTGACTACTTCATTGGGTGTGAAGTGTAATATATCCTGACATATATCCAACATTGCTGACTTAATTGTTGCACAATAAGAAAATTTGTTCTTTTATCTAACCAACAGTGCATTTTTTATCCAAAAACAGTGACCGCAACAATTGTACCATGTTTATTTCTTAAATCAGTTATGGTTGAAGTTTCCCTGCTCGTCCAATTTAGAGCTAAAATGTCTGAATTTTGTGTTCTGAATCCATGCCCATTGGACAATGCCTGAACTCTCTTCTCTGCGGGTATCTGAGAGGTGACTTTATTTCCCTTTAATCTGGGCTTCATTCACAACAGTGCCATTGATAAACATTTGTATTATTCACACTAATATCAGAATTACCTCATTCTAATTTCCCAGTCTAGTGAATGATAGGCCAATATAGAATGGAAAGTTCATTGGATACGTCTGTACCTGGCATCCTCCGCATATCAATTCCCAATAAACTACAAGTGAAGAGCAGATACTGATAGCCTGAAATAAGCAAAAATCAGGATAATCAGAGCCATGGAACGTCTTGAAATTGCTTAATTTAGGGATGTGGTCAAGAGGTCAGATAAAAGTATTAAAAAATACAAGCCCCAAAGTTCCAGGGGCAGAATAGAGCAAAAATGCTCAAGGCTCACCTCTTAAGGAATAAGTATTGAGTGTTATTCAGAGATTCTGCTCCATTTCTATTGGGAAGTGGGGCTTTTCTCGATTTTCTACTATCCATCTTCTCCCTCCCATCTTGATTCTTCAAGGGAGCAAGTCTGGATGATTTTTCAGGCTCTTCTGAAAATTCCTCTCTTAAAAAAGCACCAGCAATACCTTCACTAATTTAGAATAAGGATCCATTCCCATTTTGGGCTGAAAGGAAACTGGTCGCAGAAGGCACATCTGCTTCATTGGGAGCTGGATGGATGAGGGAGAGGAGTTTCTTTCAGTCTTTGCATACTCTACCATTCTAGTTGGCAGAATGCAGCAGGTTGCTGTAATAACATCTTTGTTGGCACAATTCATTCATTCCTGCCCTACACATAATCCTTACTCCAGATAAAACAGACCACTAGGAGTTTTATCATCAGGAATTTCATCCACAATAAAACATATTCTGTGATCGAGTACCATTCATGCTCTTTCTATGCCCCAAAGCAGTTCATAGCCAATGATGTACTTTGTGAAGTGCAGTGTTGCAATGTAGGAAGCGTAGCAGCCAATTTCCAAAGGTAAAGCTCTCATAAACAGGAAAATGAAAATGGCCAGATTATCCATTTTACTGAAATTGGTTGAAAACACAATGAAGGGACAAACTTACCTTTGAAATAGCTCCATGTTTTTGATTTACACAATCAGTTAATCATCTGAAAAGCAGCACCTTCCTTGGTACACTGGACTGTCAATCTAGATTTTTGTACTCAAATAAACAATTCAATGATACTTAACATCCAGATGAATGATTGGGTGTATAAAACTATGATGTTCCATGCGGTTGTTACAGTGAAATTCACTGATATGGAACTATAACTTTGCCACTGCAGGGATGAGCCAAACATTCACCTGTTATGAAATGTTTCCAACTCCTTCAATGTCTATTCTTTGACTCGAACCAGTTACCTTTGGTTCAGTCCCATAAGTTTTAATGTTGCCAGCTTGTGAAGTTTTGGGCTTCACTGATTTTTACAGAGGCACATTAATTGACTTTGTGTTGTACAATAGCGAAAGGCAGTATCTGATTAATATGAGCTGCATAGTTATTTATTGGTCTGAACTTTTATATTGTTGGTAGATTATAAGCTCTTCTCTGCAACCAAATCTTCCCCAGAAACCGCTGGTAGTAATAGCAAAATCTGAGAAATACTGTTAATCAATACAAAATTTTATATATGGATGGCAAAACTGGCCATTTTCATTTCTTATAAAACTAGTGATCTGCACTAGTAAATCCCCAAGTTATAGGATATAACATATTGAAATTACCATGTAAACAAAGTTCCAGTCTTGTGCTGTGGTACAAGAGTGTAAACTCCTAGTAAGAATGCACACTAGCAGTTTAGGAATAAACTATGACAATTACATTCACTGCCGTGTCTTTCAAAAGCAAGTATGCTTCTTTTGGAGTATTAATTGGAAGTAAGGATCCTGGTAACAATAAGCACCATCCTCTCTTTACAAGAACTATTACCTTTCTGGACAAAATATGAAATGATTTATTGAAATATATAACTCAACAAAATGGAAGCCATGGTGTTGCACTTGTGCTAATGTGGATGATATTGAAAAAGGATTTCAACTTCTGTTGAATGAAATAAGCAACATGTTGATGTGATGAATGGTGTAGTTTGTAAATTCTGAAACTAAGTATACAGTAAATGTTGAAGAGTTTCAACAAGCAAGTGGATTAACAGTTGTGGCTCAAATGTGAGAGGAGCTTGCAAGTAATAAAACTTCAGTTTTAACTGAGGGAGAATAGTATCCATTATACTAATTAGATAAGCAGTTACTTTTGTCCAGATGTTTAGGCAGGATTATTACCACCTAACCTAATAGGTGGCAGAAGTGAATATGGACCAAGTTGAAGAATTGCACTACAGGCAGACTAAAACTTTAAAATATTACTTTTTCACCCCTGCTAGCTGCAAACGGAACACCCTTCTAAGTCAGTACACAAAACTACATTTGTATTCAAATGAGTCACTGTGCCCCAACAGTCATCAATTTGGTAAAGTGCTTTGAGAGATTTCAATGTGATAAGGTGCTTTATAAATTTAAATCATCAATACCAACTTTATAAAACCAATGTTGAGGCACTCCAGTTAGCTTGGAAGGTGCAGGCATTGTTATGATAAATGCCATGTTTCACATGGAAGTACACAAAATCTTGTTTTTCCACTTTTCTCTCCTCTCCTGAAAAAATTCCTGGGATACCCTTCTATTAGGGGCTAATATCCCACAACTATGTTAGCTAAGTGGCCACTCTTAATATCTGGAACAGGATGAAACACAATCAGACCCAATTCTATACAACACCTACACCTCTACTTTCCAGAGGTTATTCACTGGAAACCACTTCAAAGGGGTGATGTTGGCTAGTTCTCTTTACGAGCCAATCAAAGAGTCTCAATTGCCAAAGTGGCTCAGATCAGGTCATTTTGCAGAAACAGGAAACTGAACCAGAAAACATCTCAACACAAAGGGCGATGCTAGTATAGAAACATAGAAGAAAGCAGCAAATGCTATCTCAACTAATGTTAATTAATGGGAAGGATGGATTTTGCCAGCTAATGGCATTCGGACCCAAATAAGTGGATTGATACAGTTCTCACTGAATGACAGAACACAGAATAAAGTTGAGGGCCTTAAATGTCTTCTGCTGTTTCTAGGTATGGCTCAGTTTCATGCTGGCTTTAGTAAGTGTTCCACCAGAGGAGAAAATGTCTGAATCTCCACACTTGACTTCATAAAAACATCAGAGAAGAAGATTCGAAAGAATCAGAGAAGCAATAAAATATGACTACATGCACAGTAATAATTCAGACAAGAGTTCAGTTTGGAATGTCAGAATGTCACAATGATGTCAAATGGACAGTTTCACAAATAAATAACATAACATGGCTTTCTTGTCCCTCCCCCCCACCGATTCAGAATTTTACACTGAAGATAGTTCATCCAAGTTCATGCCACCAAAAAAATTACAACTGAATCCATTACACAATAGGGTAGACACTTCTGGAAAAAATGCAGATTGAAGACTGGAGGGTCAATGAATAGGAGAGAAAGGGAGGGAAGAGGTCAGACATTCTGTAAATAAGATGCTTCTTTTTTTCAGACTATATACATCGTTTGATATAATAACAACAAGATTCAGTCAATAGACAAAAGCTTAAAAAACATTTTTTTTCTTTTTTTTTTAAATTCAAGCACAGTATAGAAGTTGAAGATGCAGCATATCTTCGTGGGGGCTAATGTGGGCTTGTACCATGCGTACATTTGGACGCATGTGTCCTCCTGAACATAACTGTAGACAAGCCTATCCCTGGATCATTTCAGCCCTGGTGCTCTGCACCTTTTTTGTAATATAATTGATCCAAATAAACGACAAAGGGTTAGATGATGGGCAATCTTGATACTACATGAGTTTCAACAGCTTTTACATATTTACTTTTCTTTTAATTATGCCCGAAGTAAAACATTATCAAGTGATCGTCCTCTCATTTGTTTTAAATTAAACAATCTTGATTACAAACCAGCCACTTTCTTTGTGGAAATTCAACTGCAATCAAATCAAAAACTTCCATGATAAACAATAGAGTGTGCACATCCCTGAGCCCAAATTTCCTGGAGCTTCTTTCTGAGAGCCTCCAATGTGCTGCAGGTTGATTGTCATGGGCATAAATGGGAGCATAGCCAGATCGCCAGGATCAAGCTAAGGCATGCTCAAAAATTATGCAAAACACATTTGTTAAATAATATAAGAATCATGATGAAAACAGCTCAAGCACAATGGCTGACAATCTTCCCTACCTGAAATAGTCCCTCTTCCCCAACCACTACCCCCAGCTTAATCTTTGCTTCATGGAGCTTCAATTTTGAACCCTGGGTTCAGCAATGGGGATAAAGCACCTGACTTTTAAACCACGTAGGCCACCACTAGAAATGCTGCAACTCCCAATACATCCTTAAAGCATTTCTTCAGCAGTTATAAGTACAGGAATTAACCCGATTTAGACAGCCTCATTAATGCAAAGCAGCTTCTTTCACATCCCTGAAAACTGGTGCAAAAATACGATTTTAAAGTTAAAATAAACCTTACAGAGCTAATGATAATTACAAATTTTTGAATGAATCAATTTATTCATTGTGCAAAGACTCAAAAGGCACAAAATTTACCACAAACTGCTGCCATAAATCACTGCTTCATTGCTATGGCCTGATAATATGAGCTTCACAATGAACACAATTAAAATTTGATTTTCACTAAAGGACCTGCACACTTCCCTAGATTTGGTGCTTGGTTTATTTAACTTCTCAAGATTATCACTCAGTTATTGATACTGTTATATTACCTGCCTGCAGGGTGAAGAAATGGATATGCATGGCAGATCTGTATGAGTGAAGAGAATGAGGAGTATTATATAATCAAAAAGCTTAAACACGGAGATGGGAATGCACTTATTTAGAGGTATAAATCATA
>JARFYF010000046.1:26285430-26296120 GCA_030265395.1 Rhina ancylostomus
AGTTCCAAGTGTTACTCATGTCCTATCTGGTTGGACCGATTCAGTTTGTAAACAGCGTCCCATGTTGGTACTGATGCATCACTAATTCCAAATATTTTATTCTTCTAATGTAATAGTGCTTTGAGGTTCAGGTAATTTCCAAACAGGATCAAAAAACAATATATCACAAAAACAACCATTACAACAGAGATCATAATCAAATGTATTAGAATACAAGCACACTGGATCACAAGGGAAGATCCTTACAGGTCAAGGGTGGGCTATCAAGGAAGCTTCACAATGGAAGGATGGTAATGAAGATGGACTGTGCCAGTATGACCCTGCTTCCTGTGACTTGATATCAAGCCATTTAAAAGCCTCAAATTGTCTGAATTTCTTTACTTTTTGGCTAATTTTCCAGCAAGGCTGAATGTGTTAAACAGGGGTGTCTGCCACAGGAGAAAAGGAAATCAATCACTGCCCAAGTTGCTCTCCCTGCCTCAGTGAAGGAGGGCTAGGAAGATGTTGAAGAAACCAAAACTAAAACGTTTAACATTTAAAAGCATTTCTGAAATTGAATAAGTTTGCAACAGTAAGCTACTAGCTGAAGGGGAGGAAAAGAATGAGAGACAGAGAGACAATGTAAAATGTAAAAGACTAGTTATATGTTAATAAAGCTCATCGTGACAACCCCGCAATACACTCATAGAGCTTCAACTATAGCATGGGAGAGCAGATAGATGCTATAGTTTGACAGCATTGTTCTTACCAGCCTACGCCTTTTATAAATAATCCAGGCATCCTAAATGGAAAATAACATGACAAATCCTTTGTTTGATTAGATCTCACTTTATAGAGTATTGTTGCATTGATCTACTCACTGTAATGAACCTCTGTTAAAAATTAAAATGTTTATTTAATATTTCAAATGGCATCACGAGTCTGAAAGTGCACATCAAAACAGTCAAACTTCCATTAGTGATTTATTGCTATGGCAATAAAATACTGTAATGTGAATGTGCATCATCTAACATGTGAGGTCTGACATTGATATTTGCTACATCAGAAAGATTAAGGTATGCCATCATAGGGATGATATTATGTTTTCTATTAAGACAATGGAACCATTAACTAAACTCTATTAATAAAAAAAATGCAAATGAACAAAAACACACATATATGGATTACACATTCAAATAATGAGGTTAAACACTGTATCTTGCCTGGAAATGGTCAAACAATAGAAGGCATATAAAGATCATTATTCTGCACCTAACCAATGATGTGCCTGACTTGTATATTTAAAAATACATCAAAAATAAGAAGAAAGCTGAAGGAAAGAAGTAACATCGCTCAACACTATGTTAGCAAAACATTTCCTGGAAAATTGCAGAAACAATAAAAGATTATTTGTTGTGGATAAACAAGAGATTGTAAATGCTGCGACTTTTTTTAAATAAGAGATAGATATTTTTAATGTACATTCCAATCAATGGATTATCTTCCAACAGACATCCAACATCTACCTTTCATTATTAAGGCAAATCCATGCATACGAGATAGTATTAAAAAAGTTTGTAATTACTCCATTTAATGCACTTGCACGCTGGACATGATGCATCTATCACAACTGGTTTAAATATCATGCTCCATAAACACAGCTTTTTGACTGCTAATCATTTATTTCAGTTTTCCTTTTTCTTTATATTTTTTCAGGAAATGTTTTTGTGATGAGGCATGTTATATCTGTGAAACAATTTTTACCTATTCTGCATTGTTGATCCTTATAGATCAGGTACATTACAATCAGATACAGAGTAAAAATCCTGCTGAATGCATGAATTGCAAACATAAACTCACTCTACAGCCTGACTGAGCAATCCCAAGTCTGGTACAGAATGATCTAGAATGCCGAGTAAGGATGAGTTCCTGCTTCCCATTGTCAGGATAGTGTACCGGGTGACATTTCTGTCACTGCACAATTGTTCTTATGAGCTCTCAATAAAAACAGAGTGTCACCAGGCAATGCAAAGGTACTCATGTAATGTAAGGAGGGCAGCTAGATCATGTACCTATTTAAAAGAAAGTGTCAAGCAAGAGACAAGCAACTGCAAACCCATAATCTTACTTGAATCCTCTTTCAAAATCTATTACCAGGTTAAAGCTGAAGATCATCTGTATAAAAATATCATCAACGGTTAACATGGATTCTGCCTGACTAAACACTTAGATCTCTTTGAGAAAGTGACATCACAGGCCTGAACTACTTAATATTAAGATACACAAAATAGGCATATTTACTGCCATTGAAATAGTTAAATACAATATTGAAAAATATCTAACAGTCTTACTTATTAACATATTACAACACAGGAGGAGGCTGTTTGATCCATTGGATCCATGCTCACTCTCAGAAGAGCAACCCCATCAGTCCCACTCCCCTCTCCTTGTTCCCCTGTAGTCTTGCAGCTTAATCTCTCTCACAGGTGCATCAATTCTCCTCGGATCCTTTTGCTACTTAGCTACAATAATGGGTAATTTGGATGCCAATTAACCTACCAACACATCTTTGAGAAGTGGGAAGAAACTGAAGTGCTAATGAAAACCCACGTGGTCATAGGGTGAACATGCAATCTTCACACAGACAGCATCAGAGATCAGGACTGAACCCAGGTCCCTGGAACTGACTCTGGAGTAGATTCAATGTTTAACAGGTCCGATTAATGCAAATAAAAATGAAAAAATTAAATAAAATGTTGAGCTACATCGTCAGTTTAACTCAGTAGTTGAGTTAGAAGATTACAGGCCGGAGTTTCAGAAATTATGCATTATTATACATAACTGAGGCTGAGTTACTGACATGACATTTTATCATTGTTGTTGATGTCTTTTGCTTGAAAAATTAAATATCAGATCAAATGAACCTAAAAGATATATTAACTGAAGGAAAGCAATGGAGCTCTTGTACTCGGGTCAATAGTTATGCCTGACCACTGTCAAAACAAATTAACTGCTGCTTGTGATGCTGTGCTGTGTTTGCTCAATAACAGCAATTACATGTTAAGAACAGTTCGTGTGTTGCTGAGAAATCATGAGGCTGTGAAAAGAGCTGAATAAGTTCATCCACTCTTTTGTGCAACCAGAACTATAGAATATAAACAGCATGATCAGACTGTAAATGACTCTGGTCAGACCTGATGTACGCTTCCAGTTCTGATCACTGATACTTTTTAGAAACTCAGACCACGCAGAAAGGAACAAGCATGATTCCCTACTTTAGAGGTTTGAGTGATGAAGGGTGGCTAGATATACTTCAGCTTATCAGTCCTGAAGCTAACTATCAGTGAAAAGATTTTGTAGAGATATACAGGATCATAAATAATATTAAAATATTTGGAACACTAAATTAAAGTGCAAGAATTGTACTAGAGGCCAAAGATTCAACCCAGTAAAAACCAAATTTAGGACTGGATTCCTGAACAGAACAATGAACAAAAATCCTTTGGGTTTTTATGAACTAACTCAAGCTAAAGTGGAGATAAACTTGGGGTGCTGAACAAACCATATGGGGTGGAATCATATTCTGCAACCACAATTATCTTGGTAATCATGTTAAATATATATATAATGACACACCTATTGTCTTGGCTCATTTTAATGATGCATACTATCTCAGAGTGACTGACAGTGTGCTTCAATTTTTAAAAAGAGCCAAGGGAACAGTCTTTTTTTGACAGAAGTGAAGGCTGTCCAAGTGGATTCTTTCAGCATCCCATGAATAAAGGGAGATGTTAATCTTAATTTTGATAACTTGGTTCATAAAATTAAGATCTCTTTGAACCAATAGATGGATAATTCTGTAAATTGTAAGATACCAGGAAACTTAGAATTAGCCATGTTGTAACTTTTGAGTTTTATAATATAATAATTCACCACAATGAACTATATCACATAATTTATACTGAAATGTCACAATAAAGAACAGGTCCTATAGTTTGAAAAAATGTTTCACAATCAAGTCATTACAGCCACTAACACAATTTTATGTTACAGTTCTGTCTTGCATCTAAAAAAACTGCACATCAGTTTCTGAACTTCCTTACATTAACATTGCTGGAGGTAATTCATGGACTGCAGTTCAAAAGCTTTGTGCACTTTCTGTGTGTCCAGGTAATCTCCAGAAAATCTCTACTTCAGTTACCATCTAAGATTTAGGAGTACAGCAAGATTCTAGCATTTTGATTTAAATTCTTAAATAATTTTATGACAAAATAAATGATGAGGAGCTCTAGAATGTAATTAATAATCCAACCTGGCATTGACTATAATTCACTTATCATTGTTATTAGTTATCTGTGTTATAAATGAGTCTGATAATATGATAAAAGGGGAAATTTCTCACTTCAGCCATCCTTACTCCACTTTTTTGAAAAATTCATGGGCCAGATAAACAGAAGCTCACTTCCTTTCTTAATGCTTTCTATCCTCATTGTTCTTTACATTTAACACTGAAATATGCTGAATGAGGCATTAGTCTTGATAAAACCTTCATTCTTTTGTTGCTATCCTGACGATCATATGCCTATTCACAAACATTCTCCTCATTTCAGCCAGTCAAACATTGCTTACCCGTGACTCGCCCTCTCCTCTCCATTCCAGCCGATTTGGAAAGAGGTAGAAGTAACGACGTTGCCACTGCGTCAGGAAAGGGTTTCCTAATTTCAGCATATAACCATGCATGATGCAGTCTTTCCCCAGAGCATAATCTGCATATAAAAGATGATATTAGTCCAGGTTTTATACCATAAAAATAAGGGCAGGAGTAGGCCATAATATTACCTAAGCCTTCTCTGCCATTCAATGAGATTACGGTTGATCAGATTGTTGGTTTCAACTCCACTTTAATTCCTGATTCCCATCATCCTCGATTCTCCGTCAGTCCAAATATTAAACAATAACTTACCTATGTCTTCCTCGAGAAGAAGACCTTCTCTTGTCTAAATTTCCTAATGACATTTATTCTTGGTTCTTTCACTTTGCCCTATCTAAATGGTGACTCCCACTTTTTATGAATCTAGTAAAGTTATCTGTGACTAACGGGGCATGCTAATATTCATCGAAGGTGGTAGGAACTATTTAGAGTGGACAAATTCCCATTTGTCTTCTGGTATGAAAGGCAATTCCACACACGTGTGGAATGCAGACCTGAACAGAAAGCTGGAGTGTGCTTACAACTTTCTCCCCTTGTTGCTAAGCATCAAAGTTTCAATGCAATACAAAAGGGTATGAGTTATGTCACAGCCCCACAGAGCTCTGATTAGACCATCCCTGCACTCATTTCTGGCCTTGGGTAGTTTCAGTGCAGATTCATTGATTATGAGGACATGTGGGATAGAACTAGGCTTTTACTCCCCGATGTACAGGCAATTAAGAGGTGCTCTAATTGAGATGTTTAAGAAGAATGAATGAGTGATAAGGTCAATAAAGATAAATCACTACCTTTGGTGAGCAAGCCCAAAACAAGAGAAATATAATCTTTAGAGATTGGTCATTTGTGGTAATTTCAGAAAACATAGAAGGGTAGATAGAATCTGCAATTGTCTTGCCCCGGAAGATATCTGCGGCACAGTCAGTGGAAAGTTACTTTTCCAAGATAGGACAAAACATCTTAACAAAATATCTAAGGTTACAATAGCGGGTTACCTTACCTTCCCATTTACTAGTACAGAACGTGAATTTGTAAACAGTAGTATTACTGATGAAAACAGCAGTACTATTTATGTGCCAGCACTCACACTGACACATAAATAGTAGTTAATGTTTACATTGTGCTGATCTCCCAGCCCCTTCTCCATAGCTTTTCAAGTTTTTCCTCACCATATGTGTATGCAATTCCCTCTTGAAGGTCAAAATGGAACCTGCCTCCACCACCACTAAATTCTGGGTTCCAACCATAGATTGTATAAAAAACATCTTCCTTGTGTAATAATTAATTCCCTTCCTCTTTATTTTATACCTGTGACCTCTAGTCCTTGACCCATCAGGAATAGCCTCCTGCCATCCACTCTGTTCAGACTCTTTTTTGTTTTATATATACTCCAATATAATCTCCCCTTAGCCTTCTTTTCATAAAAGAAAACTGTCCCACCTCTTCAATATATCCTCTTGACTTTAGTCCTTCATTCCAGGAAACATTGTTGTAAATGTTTTCTCGATACTCTCTAATGCTCTCACATCCTTCCTTTAACATGGCAATGACAACTGAATACAATACTCCAGTTGAGGCCAGCCTAGTGTTTTGTAAATAGTCAGCATGATTCTCTATGTCCCTGTTGATAATGCCTAGAATTGTTATGCCTCATTACTGTTTTGTCAAGCTGTCTTGCTACTTTCAAGACTTATGCACCCATACTGCCAAGTCCCTCTGATCTTGTACCCCTTTTAAATAGTATTTCCTATTCTGTATTGCCTCTCCTTATTCTATCTTCCAAAATTGTACTATCCTCTTGCCTGTAGTTGCTGGGCTTATCCTTGCACCTTTCTGTGAATGAGAAGCATGAGGAATTGATGGAAAGACAACTGCTGAGAATCTGGATGACATTCCAAGAGGAAGAATGTACAACCAGCAATAAACGTGTGTATACATCAATACCACTTTGTTACATTGCAACACTCCACTGCATCGGTGCTAGGAAGTCTAAACTTTATAATTTATAAAAGGTGCGCTTCAATATTGTAACAGCACAGCTCTTTTCCATTTGTTGTACATATATGCAACATTACGTATTGGGTACTGTGTGGTGCTTCACCTTCTGTGTCCCCTAGATAATATGGTCACCATAACAAGGACCCAAGGTGGGGAAACAGGAGTTACGATACAAATCAGCATCAATGTAATTGAATGGTAAAAGAGGCCTGAGAGGTTGAATGGCTTAGTCAGGAGTCTTGTAGCATGTAAAAGAAATAAACAAATAACACATAAGAAAAAACATATCAAATGATAATATGTGAAAATACAGGAAATATACAGCAGGGCAGCATGCATTGGTGGAAACACACAAACATTTTGCCTGTTACACAACGAGACATAGAATGTCAGGTTGAGTACTTCGTAGCATTTTCAATTTTTTTTCAGTACAATAGAAATTGTTTTATGAGATCAGATTTCAAAATGAACATTCCTACCTTCCTCATGGCCAAGCATCTTATTCTTGGCTCTCTTTCTGATCTCATTTTTATCTGTGTCACCATTGACTGCATCATACACAGTTTCTGCCACCTCCTGTTGCCAGCGTTCTGATATCACCAGAGGAAAGTTTTTATAGAGCTCCTGATCACTATCCAGCAGCTGTGAAGGAGAAATCAGAGAGAAAAACAGAAAATGGGAAAGGGAAGATGTACATGGTAGAGAGAGCAAGATTTGAGTGACAGAAGAACAGCGAGGAGAAAACAAGACAAGCAGCAAAGAAATGTTTTAGTGGGGGAGCAAGAAAGAGGACGAGAAACAGAAAGGGGGGAAGAAAAAATGGTGAGAGGATAAAGGAAGATAGGAAAGAAGTACAGCAAAAAAAATTAAAGAGGATTAAAAAACAATATTAGCAAATGAATATTAGCAATATTAGCAAAACAATATTAGCAAATGAACACAGGTTTACTTTGGTGAAGACTTTCTTTTATTATGAACATGATTAAATGTTTAATAAAGTTTCCCATGCCTTACATTATTTATTTAACTGGTAACTGTGCGGTGAGGACCATATCCTCATTTCCTTTTTAACTTCTGTCACCATATACAGTAATGAACTTTGGTTAGCATACTACTCTGCAATCTACTGGACTTTGTTTCTTTAAAAATTCTGTTGGCTTGCTATCTGAAAGCACATTCTGTTGAAATCATTCTTTTAAAAACCATCACAATAATTGTCTTTCTTTACTAAGTCTCTAGACTAATATGCATTTCACATTTTAGAGATATTCTTCCAGCCCTGCAGTGGCCACACCTGAAGTTCCATAACATCAGATGTAGGAAATGCCCAAATGTAACTGGAAATAAAAAGAGGAAGATAACCACCTCTGAACTTTCACACAAGGGTCACAGCTATGGACTAATTAAGAGACTATTCTGCCAATCACCTACTACACAGTCTTTTAGACACCACAAATACCCCTTTTAGTCAAATTGACTATTGGTAACTCTGGGAATACCAGTATGCAGAATTTGAATAGGTATAGTTAATACCATTTGCATGGATGGCACCACTTTCTGGTAGTACAGGTGCCATCCACACTAAACAGCCGCACAGTTATGACTGTTTAAGCACCACTCATTACAAAGGTTGCTACCCCCATCAACTGGTTATGGATACATCACCAGTACCAATTGCTACCAAAGCACCACTTGCACTTGATTATTATTGAGTGCCATTTATTCCATTGGCACTTCACATTTTACTGGTATTCAGATCTGTTCTAAGGATCCCAGAACAATGTTCAGAAAACTGTTGAAAATCAGCAGGCAATACCTTGATACCCTTTGTATCTTCTTCATCAAATGATCCTATATCAAATGCATCAGCTGCATTCACCTCTCCCCGGGGAGGAATAAGTGGAGGCAGATACTTGAAACAGAAAAATAAGATGAAGCTAGTTTAGCACAACAGCTGTGGAACCATGATATCTGGCATGAGTATATTTTTATCTATAGTAACATTGCTCTTGGTGGTGGGAGGTCTGTGAAATTAAAATCACACTCAAAAATGGGTTCAATACGAAGAATTTTCATCTTCACATCTGTCTCCCTGTTCATATTTCAAGTTCCAATCTGCATCGTCAACTAAAACACTGAACAAATGTACTTCACTGAGCAGAAACGGAGCTCAATAAAAATGAAACACATTGTAATGGGTTAGCTGCAATTGTGAATCAGAACTGAAAAGTTCAACTGAATTCCTCTTGAGACTCCATGTGCTTCATATAACTGTATGCTCCAGACTTCCTTCTGTAAAGAGTGACCAGTAACTGTATGTGGGAATTTGTGTTTCAAGTTACCATCATTTACCAAAGCATGAAAAAGAATACAATAAATTGCTTCACGTTATTGTTATTCAGCTTCCTTGCCCATATCTGTACTGTTTATGACCAGTGTTGGAACCTGTTGGATGTATCTTTGTCGTATCAGAAAACATTTAGTTACAAATGATGATTGTAATATATGAAGATAATTGCAATCTGCTGCAAGTCTTGTGGCTCTCACTGTTTTTCTTAACTATATGGCTTGGGGACCTTTTGAGCAGATCCAAGAAAATGGCCTGCTAACATCTTGGGTTAGGGACAAGAAATGAATTTGCAAAAAGGAAGACAATTTTTTTTAATATAACAGTAAGTTTAACTTTTCTTACTGATGCAATTGGCATACAATCTCACCACTCAAAAGCTTATGCAATATTCTTACCTTCTGCAAGTAGACTTGTTGCCAATCAATCCCTTTAAAAAAAGGATGTTCTTTCACTTCCATGGCACTGTAGAGACAAAAGGTATCAGGTAACTCCACATTTAAACAATAATCAACGCACACATTAACTTCAGTAACTGTAGTTTGAATAAACAAAGGAATGTCAATAACACTGAACAATATGAAATTATTAATCTTGGGATGGAACCACAAGATATACAAATTAAACCTGGGGCTGATCAATAAAAACTAGTTAACTTTGGCACTGAACAACCCGGTGTCAACAGTAACCCTCGCACTAGGAAACAATATTTAATCAGCAACGCTAAAACTGAGCAACAATGTCATCAAATTATAGCACGTGGTGATTGTCCATCATGCCACTGCCAACTCTTTGAAAGAACGATCCAAACAAATCCTCCGCATTTTAACCAAAGCCCTGCAAATTTTCATGTACTTCTCCAATATTATTATTTAAGTTACTATTGAATCAGATTCCACCACTCTCTCAGGCAGTGAATTCCAGATCATAACAAACCCCTGCCTAAAAATAATCCTTATCTTTTTATTTAGTTCTTTAATAACCTCCAACCTCCATGACATTGGAAATAGCTTTTCCTTAACTATTCTCTCAAAACACATTTTAATGTTGAACTTCTCCATTAAATGAACTGTTAACTACTATGTTTTTAAGAGAACAATTCCAGTTTCTCCAGATAATTTAAATAATTCACCTCTGATATTATTGAGAGTTTCTCCAAAGTCTTGGCATCCAAAGTCTTGGCATCCCTCCCAGAAATGGACACCATAATCCATCTAATTCTTAATTGACAATTTAAGGCAAGAGATCCTTGCACTTGCAGTCTTTATCTTTTCACCCTATCCTGATATCATCAGTAACCCTGGCAGCATGCAAAAGATATCAGGAATATGGCAATGAGTAAAAGGGAATTATTACTCCAGGGATGAAGCAATAAATTGCAATTGTTAAACCTGGCACTGAGCAACAAGACATAATTAGCAACCCTGGCACTGAGCAACAAAAAGTAATTATTAAGAACTATGTAACAAGATATAATCAGGAACCCTGGGGGTCAGAAACAAGGAATCATTAAGTCAGGCAGTGAGCAACATGATATTATCAGTACTGCTGACATTGAGCAACAAAATATAATCATTAGCCCTGACATTGAAGCGACATATGATCATTAATCCAAGAAAACAAACAAAATATAATCATTAACACTGATTACTTGAGGA
>JARFYF010000046.1:26304564-26318703 GCA_030265395.1 Rhina ancylostomus
ACATCCTTCCTATAATGAGGTGACCAGAACTGGACACAGTACTCCAAGTGTGGCCTAACCAGAGTTTTGTAAAGCTGCATCATTACTTTGTGGCTCTTAAACTCGATCCCACGACTTATGAAAGCTAACATCCCATAAGCTTTCTAAACTACCCTATCTACCTGCAACATGAACCCCCAGATCCCTCTGCTCAGCACTCAAACCTTTCTGTGACCTATTATTCTCTCACTAACTTGACAGCCCAATGATAATTTCTTAGATAATGTCCAATCTCATATAGAAATCACAATGCTTTATGAGGATGCTGAGTGATTACAGTTTATCTTCTCAACAATTCACTAATAATTTGGCAGATGTCAAGAGATTGCCATTGTGAAAACGTGCAATATGAACCTCCACCCTCCAACACACTGAATCAGTGATCCTGATTTCACTTAAAATTAATATTTAAGACCACTAATCCACATAAGTACCTAATGCTTGCTCTCAGTAAAGGTTTGTATACATCATTGTAACATAAATACATCTGGTGTCATTTCTCTATTTACTTGATTAGGATCTGGACTACTTCCCCCCTCTTTGGTGTTGTCAATATTACTCCTTCACAAACCCATCATATGAAACAGTTCCAAACAGATGCATGTTTATAGGTTTTCTTCTGTTCAACAAACACTGATATCTGGAGAAACTTCTCCAAAAAAAGATAAACACTAGGCCTTTGAACTGATGTTTCAAAGTTGTCCAAAAATTATTTAACCAAAAACAAATATTATATCAAATTATTAAAATTAACTACAAATGCTTATTTTCTCATAACCAAAATTTATAAATTAAATCAGTTTAATTATAACTTCCCAACAGTTCTTTGGCAAAATCTGAAGCAGCATGACTAATCCAATTTAGGAAATCTTCCTGTTGCACTTTCTCATTTGTGAATGGTGTTTTTGTTGAGAAATCTATTTTCTTACCATTGTGAGCGTCATGCGGTCAATCTCGTGCTTGTCTTTCGTCTTGTGCTGCCGGAAAGGGCTGTGTCTAATGAGAGAAAAAACAGCTTATTATCAGACACCAAAGAAACTGATTGGAACATTATTAACAAGTCACTGGCCAGATGGTCAGTCGCATGGGAATCTTGGGAGAAAAGAGAAATAAAAGGAAAATTTATCTTGAGTAACTTGGCAATTAAAATGTTAATATACAAATTCCTTCTAGAAGACAAGGCTGAAAGGATATACTATGTTAATGATCATGAAGCATGAAAGTAGGGCCACTTTTATGTTATATATAATTTTGAAGCAGTTTTAGGAAAATGACTCAGAATCTTTTATATGCTTTATTTTAATATTATTTTCCTCCCTCCCTCTTTCAAGTTTGTGCTCCTTCCCAATCCAGTGAGTCCTCTTTGCTTCAGACTGCACTGTGAATCACTTATGGGCATTGTGCAGCTCCTGTCAATTCAGCAATGTTGCATTCAAGTTTTCATTTGTTTTTTTTTGAAAATGGCAATTATAATTTAGAAGTATTATCGTTGCAGTGAAGCCTCCAGCTGGTTCTAAACAGGAATTTTGGCCGGAGAGATGATGCAAACATGAACAAAAACAGAAGGCTCTGAACACTCCTTGGGTCAAGCAGCATCCACAGAGGCAAAAAAAGCAAGTCAAACATAATGTTTTTTTTAACATGGGTTCCCATTTGCCCAGTGTTGAAATCAGCCATACAGACAAGCAATTCTCGCTGAGCTAAATCAGTGACAATCTATTCAACTACATTGTCATGACATCAGAACAGAAATATAATTTTCCCACCCAACATTCCTATTTTCTAACAGGGGCCAATTAACAATAATTATAAGATTTGAACCTTGGCTAATTTTTCCCCTTCCTTGTGCAATTGACCTGAGGCAGCTGGAGTGACACACCAGCTGCCATAGCTGGGGTGAGCTATTTCACTGAAGACTGAGGGCTGAACCTGGTATCTACTAGTCTATATTGAGCTACATGCAGGTAATGCCCTCTGTGAACCTTGCATGGATTTTCCTGCCTTAACAACAATATTACATCAGCATGGAATTTGAATGTCTTGTTTTTTACTTTATTTCTCAAAATATACCATGATTTACGAAAAGGCTTATTTTCACATTTCGTGTTCCTAAAAGATATTTTACTCATAAATATATGTGATAATGTATACTACCCTAAATACAATAGCTTAAAGGTTATTAAAAATTGTATGTATCTTTTAAGCCATTAGGCAGCAGTCATGTGCAAGAGTCCTCATCTGACGGCATGCACAGGTTCAATGGCTTATTTTCTGCTAAGCTGTGCTCCTGCTGCTCTGCTGACCAGTTGTCCAATAGCAAGAAGATTCTTACTTTTTTTCCATCTCTCTAATCCCTCTGGCTTCTCTGATTTTTATACCATGGCACTTCAAGGGCTTGCTCACATCAATTGAATTGGGCCATCCCATGGGAGGTCATTGATGCTGTCATTGCCACCTCTTTTCCTTTATTGGGTCACTCTGCCCAGCTCTTTAAAGGGCAACATCAAACAGTGCGATTTACTTCTGCTGCACAGGACCTGCTGGAGCCTGGCCATCCACATCACATTATGAAGAAATGAATCCTGTTTACTGACAGGCTTAATTTTTGAAGGGAATGAATGAATTAGAAGAATTTCTTAAAACTGCTCTTTGAATTATACTTGTATCGAACTGAGAATAAACATTCCAAATATTCCTGCTTTTGCTCTTTCATTTCCTTATTTTTAATAAAACTCATAGGGACTTAAAAATCACTTGAGTTATTTTTTCAAAAAGCAACATTTTTCTACGTGTGAAATAAGGCATTTTGAAGACAGCTATTCTGCTTCCTTTACTCTATCAACATCCAACTTCAATTTCATACTTCTCAACATCATACATTGGGCTGAAGGTGTATTACTTTCAACCTCTAAACTTTGTCTCAGCTTCAAAGTCCCAACAAACTCAATTCTGTTTTTTATTTTTTTTTATTTGCTGTCTGAATTTTACAAGCCTGTAGGTTTGGATAGTGCTTAAGACACTGCTGCCTCATTATCAATACATTAATATGGACTGGTAACAACAACCTGAGATGCTCACAAATTAATTGGAATATGGGGGAATCATGGATTTAAATTTCATGGAACTATTCATTTCCCCCACCATCACTGAACAACCCCCCCATCCCCCCCAGCAAACTAAAGCTTCACATCATGGTCATAATCACCACCTGAAGGTAAAAGGGCATGTAGAAAACAAGCTGAAAGGATACTGAATTTATAATGTTCACCAGTAAAAGCAAGTCAAATAAACAAGGTTCATAGTTTTCTGTGGTAAAACAAAATAATACCTGATGATAAAAAAAATACATGTTTAGACATTAGACTGTACTACACCTACAAAGCACATCTTTGCACCTGGTGTCAGCACAAATAGGCCAAAAGCAGGTGTGCAACAGTCAGGTAGAAGTGCTAAAACATGACCTGGGAGGTCCCTGACAAGACCACACTGAATTCAGTGCAGCTGTCAATTTTTTGCTGTGCAGCAACCAACCTTCTTATCAGCCTGTAAACAATAGCTACACATATTATAGCTGCCATGGCACTGAGAGAGACTGCAGGGAAGCTGAATGAACTCCCACATTCACAGAGAGGGGCAATGATGAAAGTGAAGGAAATACTGGCAGGAAGGTCCTTTGCATGAGGGGGTCAGGAGACCTATCAGAGACACCACAAGAAGAACATAGCAGGAGATGGATTTGAGTAGTCTACTCCAAGAGTGAGAATCCCAGAAAAAATTCAAGACATCATAAGATACATTGTAGAAAGTTGTATGTACTAACAATACTGCTCTCTCATATAGACATACTAACACAGACACACACAAACGAACAAATTGTTAATCCGTACACAGTGAACTCTCTCCTATATCACACCCAATCTTATCCTGCCCCAACCTTCTACCCTCCACCCACGGACAAAGATCAAGTGTCCAAAGGTAGGATAATGAAGAAGTGTACTCATTGTCCTTCATCTTCTCCACTAAGGTTAGAGCAAAGAGGGATACGGATGCCTGAATGGGAAGTGGCATTCCTGACTATATCATTTCACCAGGATGAAGCAGACTACTCCCCCCACCCACCCCCTCCTCCGGGGCAGAGATTGTAAACTAGCTCTCAGGCAGAGACTATAAGAAACCTGCCAGGTATACTCATTAAGAATCTTCCATGAAATTTGTACATCCCCTTGAAACTGATCTGCAGTGCACACATTCATTTCCATGTATGCTGTTGCATCACCATAAAGGAGTTTTTGGAATAGCTGACAAGTGCAACTGTCCTTTGACTCTGTACTATATGAGGAAAGGCCCTTGTTTTCCCTTCACATCAAGATGCAGAGCAGGAGCAGGGAGTAAAGGGCAAGGATGAGGCAGGGAACAATGAAGATGACCATGGCACATCATATATTGTGATTGGCACTGCCAGGGGCAAGCAGATTAGGTTCAAGGAATAGGTGTCAATGAAATACAGAGGTACTGGCAGGCTTTAGTCTGGTGCGAGATTAAGGAATACAAGGGTGTAGTTCACGCATCTATACTGCTACAGTGAACTTGGATGAGGTCTGCAATTGGAATACTTTCATGACAAACCTGATGCATAACAAGATGATAAGTAACCCATCTGTAGCCACAAAGGGATGCTGTGATATACCATTTGGACAGCAAAAGCCACCTGCAAAGTTGTGAAATAGGAATGGCACTTGGGTGCTTAACTTAGGTGACAAATGTCATGATTTTCTGTTTATTTACTGTTTGATTTTGCTTTGTCATAAATAAATAACAAAACACAAGCAATGTTCAATTTTTTCCATTTAGACCAAGTAACATTCTTCACTGTGCAGAGAACACTGTGTGGCAGCTACTGGCATCATTAGAGTGCCTCACTTAAGAGTGGTTGCAAATGTCATTCCTGATCATATCTCATGTTAACATCCTTGAGCAAAACTTAGTTTGCTGCTAGATGGTGCCAATGTGTTTCTATTAAAAATGAATGGCTTCCCGCTATGAAGCATGATTGTGAAATAATTTAACTGATGTTAATGTTGCCATAGTATTCTGGCAATAAGTGAGCCAGGAATACTTGGTTCCAGACGTCATCCAAACATGAATCAAAGAAGTGAATTCCAGAGGTGAGGTGAATATTGATATTGATATCAGGGCAGCATTTGACTGAGTGTGGCATCAATATATCCTGATAAAAATGAAGTCAGTGATCAGAGGGAAAATACTCCAGTGTTTGGGATCACATTTCTTACAAAGGAAGAAGATTGTGGTTGTCAGAATCAATCACCCCAGAACAAGAATATCACTGCAGGAGTCCCTCAGGGCCGTGTCCTCAGCCCAGTCACCTTCAATGACCTTCCTTTCATATTAATATCAGACATGGGAATGTTCGTGGATGTAGCTAGAGCCAGTCAACATTCAGTCACGAGTTATTCTTTCAGAGAAGTGCCAGGCACAAAGCATTTCCAATAAGGGAAAATGTAACAATCTGTGACATTTAATGGCATTACCACTGCTGAGTCCACATTATCAATATTCTGGGGGTCATCATTAACCAGAGACTCAGCAGGACCAGCGACATAAATACCATGGCTACAAGAGCAAGTCAACTCCTGATATCTAAGGCCTTTCCACCATCTAGAAGATATGAGTCAGGAGCGTAATGGAATACACTCCACTTGCCTGGGTGAGTGCAGCACCAATAATTCTCAATAAGGTTGACACCGTCCAGGGCAAAGCAGCCAATTTGATTGGTATCTGTTGGATTCGACTGTTTTAATTAGTTTTTTTTAACATGTATAGTGTTTAATACATCTCAAGTTGGTTCGTCCATCAGGTGAATATGTGTTTTCTCATTGGCTGGTTTTGCCACAGGTATCTAATAGGTTTCCTGATTCGACTACTATTAGCTAAGGAGTACCTCTTATCTCAGGTATAAAAGGTGTCATTTTCTGTTAATCTCTCTCTTCCCCTCCCGGTCCTAGCTGATCTTTAGTTCTTCTTGTCTTGGCTCATCTCTTAGTAGTAAAGCTAGTGCCACGTGCTCTGTGACTGTTTCTTTGTTTTAAACTTTTCCAATACAACTTTGTGAAGCACCAAGTTGTTTTCAATCCACTCCTGGATTCCTGAACGAATCTGCAGATTCAAAAATAACTAGATCTGACAGTATCCCGTCAATAATCTTAAACATTTACCTGGCACACAGTGGACAGATCCTGAAAATGAATAAAAACTATTTTATATACAAGATCACTGAGGTATTTCTTGTCCCTAAGAAACATATATTTTTTTAGTTTTCCAATATGACTCATAACTCTGACATTAGGGATCAGACTTCTGCTCTTCCTCCAATGTTTGAATGCTTCATATGTCTCAGTAACAGGAACTGGACCTAGTTTGATTGAAACATGACACATACAGAAAGATGTAATGGAATTGAAAGCTTGCATTTCATCCCTGAAATCATTTAACTTATTCTTTAAATGAATAAATATGTATCTATATAGAAATGTACACATCAGAATTCATTGCTTTGACCTCAGAAAATTGAATTTTCAACCTGATCTGTCGAATATGTATAAAAGGGATAAAAACTTCAAGTCAGAATGAGCAGCTCCACTCAAAGCTGTTAGACTCATATTCGATCAGTTTTGGGTTGATATTCCAGATGGTCACTTTACCTCTCTTTATTTTTAACCAGATCTTGAACTGCCATGAAAGAACATAACAATTTAAATGTGACAACCTGTAGAGCTGATTTTGTGTCATCCACTTTTAGCACCTGTAAGGCGAACAGAATTATTTTCATACAGCATTTTGTGTTTAGTGGCTTACCCTCGAAGTAATTTGAAGAGCATGCAGCCCAAAGAGAACCAATCTGCACTGCTGTCATATGCTGTACCTTTCTGCAACACCTCTGGAGCCATGTATCCATGAGTCCCACTGCATCAAAGGAACAAACTCAGCTTCAGCATTAACAAATAACCAAAGTCCTTATGGTTGCTTATTATAATCCTTTTTAATACCTGCAACAAAAATGGAAGAAAAGAAATGGCGACTCTGCTGATATCTCAGAGAGGTAATTCATGTAGAATACTCTAAACTTTGTTCTGTACTTCAGATATTAGCTGATCTCAAACTGATTGATAGTGATGATACAGACAATGGTTGTGACAAGTTTAGGCTAGGTAACTGTGGATGTTGTAGTTTCTGATGTTATCCATAATCCATGCAGGAAGTGCATTTGTATATACTGGAGAAGGAAGAATTTTCTTGTAAAGCATGTATAGTTAAGAACTAGAGAGATGTGGTACTGGATACTGCTAAGAATCAGCACTTGGAGGAAAGAAGGGTTGAAATGGGAAAAAAAGTAATAAAAATATGAAATTATTTGTATAAGTAGAGCTGGTTGCAAAAAAGATAAGTGAGGAAGCTGCAAATATACCAATAGTCAAGGGGTATCAGATTTAAATCATGGAAATTCTTCTAAGTATTGAGAAGGGTATGATGCAAAGAGAACTATTCCGTTAGGTTCATTTTAGAGTAATATTTTAAATTCAAATATAGAAGAAATGTAGTTGCCAATCTCAACATATCACAAGGAGCTACCTTTATGGGTACTTTCTACTAATTCTTTAAGGGTCTGTTGCAAAAAATGCAGATTAACTGCAGCTGAGGGGTGAATTTTAAGAGAACCAACAGCAGCAGGTATAAAGAGAGGAACAAGAAAAGTGCACTTATCTGCCAGCATAAGACTGGTCATGTTCATACAAAAATGCTCATATTAACAGCTTAACAAGTACATACACGCTGGCATGGGGCTTCTTTTTTGAGAAATCGCAGGCAAGCCCAAGGTCTGATATTCTTACGTGACCATGTTCATCCAGTAGAATATTTGCTGGCTGTGAAAATAACACAAGTAATATGATACTGTGATCAGAATCATTATAATTTCACTCATAAACCACATGACAATTTGAGCACTCATTGTGATTTGAATATTATATAAGATCAAATGGAGTTAGGTTGTAAATGATACCTGGAGGCTTCATAGAAGCTGTGGAATTTAAATTCAGCTAAAAATCTAGAATATGGAAAAACAACTGATGACTGCAAATACTACCAGAATGTCACAAAACATGGTTCACCAATGTCCTTCAGGGAAAGAAATCTGCTACCCTACCTGGCCTCACCTACATCTGACTCAGGCCCATCTTGTGTGATTGACTCTTAAATTGCCTTCTGAATGGCCTAAAAAGCCACTCAGTTCAAGGATAATTAGGGGTGGCCAATAATACTGGCCTTATCCTCAATACCGAGATCCTCAACAAAAGGATCTTATGAAGGGTAGCCAGTGCTGTGATGCAAGAAACTCAACAGCCATTTTTTAGCATGTTCCCACAAACAGAATCATTGATTGAAATCAAAGTATTGGCCTTTGAATCCAAAGGGAAAAGTCTCCTCTGCTCATCTTCAGAGAAGTGTCATAGCATATGTTATATTCACTTGAAAGGATAAATCTCATCTATAAAACTCCAAAAATGTAGCATTTGTTTCATGCTACATTGCACTGTTAGTACTAGATTTTGTCTTTGAGTCTCAGATATAGAACTTAAACTCCACTGTTCCGATGCAGAGTAAAGCATGCTTATTTTGATTCACAAGTTGACCGAGTCCTTGAAATCCTTTTCCTTGTGATCCTCAGCTGAGGCCAACTGTTTCTGCTTGAATGATGACAAATGACTCATTTCTTATCATGCCATCAAAGTTCTACTGTTCACTTGTGCTCTTTTAATCACATTATTACGTGCCCTTTCCTTTACTGTAGAAAATATTGTTTCATGGTGGTATGGGTGAATCAAGTAAAGAAATAGTCCTATGAAGGTGCCAGATATTTTTTTCTGTTAAATGTACAGCATTGTGAGTGACAGAAAGGGTATTCATTTTGGGAGGGTGCACTTTATTGGAACCAGGAAGTCTGATTAATGAATAATAAATGAAGTTTTCAAATAATCAGAACATCTGAAGATAGAAAAAGCTCACAGCACACTCTAAGTGCTCATCCCATTACCCAGCTGAATTGGGCAGTTCCCTACAACTTCATTACCCAAAAGCTCCTTAATGTATCCAGCCAGCAATTAAAGACTTTCCTCTTTCCTCATGCATTATTCTCTTGCAAAGAACACAAATATTTCACACTGCAGACTAATTCACAATACATTTTCATCTGTGGACATTCCCCTGTGCATTTGCTACTGGCAATGCAATAATTGACACTGAATGACCATAAGATATGTTGAAATGTAACAGGCAATAGTGGATTGGCAGTAGAATATATTTCCTCTTGAGAGGAATAATGAGATCATCCTGTGTTTGAGTTGTCTCATCTTTCTTTTATAACGTGCCTTGATTTTCCTTGCACAGTGCTGCAATATTTCGAGCCGCTGCCTCACAGTGGCAGAAACATGGGTTCAATCCTGACCTTGAGGAAAAATGGGATTAGTGCAGATGGATACTTGATGGTTAGCTGGGATACAGTGGGCCAAAAGGCCTCTTTCCATGCTGTATGACTCTATTGATGTCCACTGTTGTTCTGATGTTCATCGGCAAAATGTGCTTTAAACAAGTTTTCAGGGTAAAATAATGTGCAAATAAAGCAGCGGTGGAAGTTCCGAAGTAATTGCATTCAGAAAGTGCAATGAGTAACTTAAGCAACCAGCTAACTCTCAGTATAGAAGTGCCCTAACTTCTGTGAAGATTCGTCTTCATTAGAGCACTTGGGATCAGCAAGGAAAAGCAAAATGAGTTCTCAGAACCACAGTGCAATCTAATCAAATTCATTTGCTTTGAATATTCCACAAAAAGACTTGCAAATTATCTTGAAAGAGATATGAAATATGAGGAATAAACTCTTGAGTGTTGTGAGTCACATGCCATCCAGGAGTGTCAGCCTTGGCAATGATCGGGTGGTGGCCATGGATCTCCACAACTCCTCCCTGTCAGAGCCAACTGCCTTGAATTGAGTGTCACATCAATCCTATGACCCTTTAGTGGAGCCACTCATTTTCTGCCAGCCTTGCCCTAAGGTGGTATATAGAAGCATTAAGGGATGAGGGAAGGGAATTAACATTCAGTAACTTAAGAGAATCAGAATGTAAATAAGTATAGTTTGTTTGTGGCAACTTGAAAATATATTTCATTACTGCACTGTTTGCCTGATGCCTTGGTAGTAATGGATATAAAAGATATCCAGAAAGGTCATCAACTGGTGCAGACATTTTCAAAGGTGGTGAAGATCAGCACAGGTAGTTTGGAGTAGGGTTGTTAGCAATTTGAAGGGAAGCACAGATAGTGTGGTACACCACTGTAATTAGTCAGTGGTTGAATACCTTCTGTACATTTAGAGTTCAGATGTAGCAGGCATAGGTGAACTGATATACTGTTCATGAATCCAAATATGGGGGAGTGCAATTCTCTTTCTTTGAACAGTACTGACTTCTAAGCTTTAAAACAGAATTGACAGCCTTCTTACAACATGCCAAGACCATCCTTATGACCCTCTGGGTGGGACTCCACTGGATCTCACCAGGCAGTAAAGGAACTGTGTCCATTTCATCACAACAGCTGCTGCAGGTAAATGATGCTTTGCATCTTTTACCACATCTGTGTAAGGTATGTCTTGTCTCTAAGCAAGTATCCTCAAATATCATGGTCTTTATCAAACAGATCAGGGAGTTCCAAATGATGTACGATGTACTGGTCATCTGCAGAGTTTCAACTCACATGCATGATCTTCTGACTGATATCATGGATAATTTGAATATTTAGTGGACTGAACTCCTTCCTGTTCAATGGAAGTTAGCTGGTGGTTTCAAAGACACTCGTGTGCAAGCTGCATCCTGAGCAATCAAACAATGTGGTGGAACTCCCATTCCCCCTTAACTGCCACTTGTATTAGATACTAGAAGGCAAGAAACTGCAGCTTAGTTAAATAGGATACCCATCACTTGTCAAAATCCTACCATAACCATTCTTTGGCTGATATTGCTTAGATCCTTTATGATACTGTGACAGGATGCATTGCCAAGAAGTAGAGGTTTTCATAAGGACAGACAGACAGACAGACAGACAAAGAACAGCAGATTGTTGCAAAGGAGGTCATATAAATGTTAAATGGCAGCCTAGGGCCATCACTCTGTTTGAAAACAGGGATCATCCAAGGAATACACCTTGTACCTAGATTACTCAATAGCACACTTTGGAGAGCAAGAATTGATGTGCTGGAGTTTTCTGGCAAACTCCATGCCTCTGTAACTTCTCCCAGTTCACCACTGTGTCCTTATTGTATATCCTAATATTTATTCAGTGCAGTCACATTTTCATGATCACTACCTCTCTCCAAAATACAGTTCAAATTAAAAATGTATAATAACAAATTTAAATGGGTAAATGTCAAATCTCCAAATTTGTGCCTCTGTTTTCTGTGACAGTTAATTTCAGCTCAAAGAACTAAGGTACTAAAAGCAAAAGCTAATCTGAATTCTTTTCAAATAGCTATTTCTTTTTTTTTAAAAGAAGCTTTTATGTGGAGGTTCTTTCTTCCTAATCCACGAACAAACAGAATGTAATGAATTAATCAAAAAGCACTAAAATGTCTGACTTCTCAGTTGCCATTCCTCTCCATCTTTTCCATGTGGTTCTCATTAAGTGCCACTGTGTTAGATTATTTGCTTTCAGTGAGAACCAGTGGTATGTGACAAATGAAAGCAGGGAACCTTGTTGATCTGTCTGTTCCCTGTAGAGAAAACAAGTTTTCAAACTATCCCTTTTCAATTAGGATTGCCAGCTCTCCAGCATGTCCTGGATTCTCTACAAGTTAATGCTTAATCTCCAGGGAAGTGTTGCAAGCAACCCTGGAGAAAAACCATGACAATAAAAAACTGTGTTTTGAAAGAAAAATAATTCTTTCAACATTTTTGTTCATCAATTATAAAAATATTGAGAACAGGGACAAAATAATGCTTGATTTATAATCAGGAATTACCCAAACCGAGTAACCTATTTAATCACTTAGTCCTTTAATAAAATATACAGCTTTAAAGACTGAAAGAACCTGTAGGCTATTAACAAATCCCCTATATTGCTGTCAATGTCAATCTGATGATGTAATTATTGATAAATAAAGAAACATTTATAATAGTTTGGAAATTGAATTCTCAACCAACCATTTTGCACCCAATTAAAAGGCAGCCTGCAATAGAACCTCTGACAATGCACTGGGGAGCTGATGGGATCGCGAGAGGAAGAAATAGGATGATTGTAGGTAAGTGCTTGATGGTCAGTGCAGATGCAGTGGACAAAAGGCTTGCTTCCATCCTATATGATCCTGAAACACTAACCTTGCACAGATAACTTTGATCTTCATTCCCTCAGAGAACTCCCTCAGTAATATGACAATAAACTCAGCTTTGACTTTGGTTCGCTTTAATTCCCTATCATATTCCTACAGCAACCTCTCTGTCTTTGGGCTTCTGGCACTGTTCGAACAAAGCCCTGTGCGGGCTCACATTACAGCACTTCCCTTCCAACAAAGTACATTGTAGACACGAGACTGCAGATGCTGGAATGTGGAACAACAAACAACCTGTTGGAAGAATTCAGCATGTCGAGCAGCATCTGTGGGGAGAAAGGAATTGTTGACATTGTCAAAACCCTGCATCAGGACCAACAGATTGTATGTTGCTGCAGATTCCAGCATCTGCAGATTCCAGCATCTGCAGTCTATTGTGTATCCAACTTATACATGTCAGATCAACACCCTGCATCGGGGCTGAGAGTGGAGAGAGAAGGAGCACATTGCATACTGATTCAAAATTTCATCCGACTATAGGTCATCCACGTAACAAGTCAATTCATCTCTCTCCACAGACCCTACCTCATTTCCTGACTACTTCCAACATCCTTTTATTTGAGATTACCAGAAAGTGTTGTGTTCTGCATTTCACAGTTCCAGCACCTTGTTATTTCTTTCCTTCAAACTATCTTCATTCATTTCCCTCTATTTACACTCCTCTATATTGGTTACATGATTAACTACATGGTTAATTGAGAGGTTGGTTATTGCACAAATTAACTCCTGCCTCAGAGATGACCTGGGTCCGTTCAATTTGCCTACTGCCACAACAGGTCAACAGCAAATGCAATTTCTCTGGCTCTTCACTCTGTTCTGGACCATCTGGACAACAGGAACTCATGAGTCAGACTGCTATTTATCGACTACAGCTAGGCATTCAACACCATCATCCCATCCAAACGCATCATCAAACTTCAACACCTGGGTCTCTTTATCTGCCTCTGCAGCTGGATACTCGACTTCCTCATCAGCAGAGCCCAGTCATTGAGGATTGGTAACAACATCTCCTCCTCACTGACTATCAACACAGGTGCCCTGCAAAGCTGCGTGCTTAGCCCTATGTTCCACTCTCTGTACACACGACTGTGTGGTTAAGCACAGCTGCAATGCCATATACAAATCCTCCGACGAGACCACTGTTGTTGAACGAATCACAGGTGGTGATGGGTCAGCTTACCGGAGCAAGACACCTGGTTGAGACGTGCCACAACTACAACCTCTCACTCAACGTCAGTAAAACTAAAGAGCTGATTGTTGATGTTAGTAAGGGGAAGGAGGGCAAATATGTGCCAGTGTACATTGGGGGACTGGCAGTGGAGAGAGTCAGTAGCTTTAAATTCCTGGGTGTTAACATATCAGATGACCTGTCCTGGGCTTTGCACATAGATACAGTCACAAGGAAAGCACACCTGCACCTTTACTTTCTTAGGAGGTTAAGGAGGTTTGGCTTGTCACCGAACACTCTAACAAACTTCTACAGATGTACTGCTGAAAGTATCCTAACTGGTTGCATCATGGTCTGGTACAGCAATTCAAATCCACAAGAACATAAAAAAACTACAGAGAGTAGTGAATTCTGCCCAATATATCATGGACGTATCCCTCCCCATCACTGGCAGTAGCTACGGAAGGCGCTGCTTCAAGAACGC
>JARFYF010000046.1:26355681-26370378 GCA_030265395.1 Rhina ancylostomus
AGCAGTTTGTTTTTTGCTCCAGATTCCAGCATCTGCAGTCTCCTGTCATGTACTTTGGACAAGTGCACAACAGTAACAATGTAGTAGAATTTTAAAAGCCCACTCTTCAGCCCTACCCACACAAATCATTTAATATACTATGAACAAAACACGATTTCCTGGAAGTGAAGAAGGGTCCAGAAGGAGGAAGTGGTTAACTTGGCAAATCTGTAAGACCGAACTAAAAACTACCATGGACATTCCTACATTAGCTTCAACTGTGGTGTATCTGGGAGCAGATGCAAGATGTGCTGTACTGTGGAATGTCTGTGTTTGTTCCTCTGTTGCTCAGATTTTGGTAGCCATGTGAATTTAATGATGCAGGACTCAGGAAATCAGCAGCTAAAGGAAGCTGGAGGATCTGGATCCAGCAGTTAAGTGCCTTTAGGGGTACTGTGAGCCAGGAGGCATGCAGCTCCTTTACAGCTCCTGAGCCAAACTTCTCATTATTATGTATCACTGCCTACTCCAACTATATGATCTCTGCCTTTCCACTTCCCTTGACGTGCAACCTAACTCCTCTGTGCGCACCAGTCCATGATTTCTTCTGGTCCCACTTCTCTCAAGTGCCAATATCCAGCATCACCTACTCACAATATCTTCCAGTTGCCAGACTATCACTGAATAATCCCCAAGTGCAACTTTATTCTGCAAGAATTTCCACCTGACTACTGACCAATTTAGTGGGATGCTGGACATAAGATGATTAATTTCTTTACAAAGCCATGCACAACCTTCCTCTCCATTATATATTGCTATGAGAGAAGCACAAGTGTGATAATAAGTAGACCTTTCTGCAATAAATCAGTGCTGGAATGCTGTAATTCTGCTTGTGTATTTTTAATATAACAGGATAAACAAGTGTAGGGATGGAATACAAGTGCAGGGACAGAGTTGTGACATGAACAGATGAAAGAGCATTCCTTTAATTTCATTAGAAACCAATTGGTGGTGGCTCAGCAGAGCATCAACCAAACGTTAATGGAGCTTGTCAAAGACGTTTTAGTAAATGCTCCCTGTTTCCTCCTATCCCCCAAAAGACAGAAATTCACAGAACTAAACACAGCCAGTTTCAGTAACTCAAAAAGACTTGCTACATTTTACAATAATGAGGCTGATTCAGTAGGCTTCTTGGCATTATCAGTCCATCCCTTTGAAACAGCATGCAAACAATCTTTCTGAAAGCAGTAATGGCAGGTTTTTCTAGAGTGAAGGCCAAACCTAAACACGACCAGCCACACTTTATAGGGAAAAAAAATCAATAAAACAACAGAGGCTTACATGTTATTCCAAGTGAATTCAAGTAAAACCAGACTATCAAAGAAATATAGAATAGAATTTATGAAATGAGAACAAGGCAAGAGGAAACCCTTTGGCAATTCAAGTCCATGCTGGTTCGCTGCAAGAGCAGTACAGCTAGTCCCACTCCTAAAAACTGCTCAGAAGCCCTGATTTTTTTTTCTCATTTTCGAGTACTGATCTGTTTCCCTTTAAAGAGCCATGACTGAACCTGCATCCACCATGCTGTCAGACAATGCATTCCAGATGTTGAACATGTGCTACTTTAAAAAAAGTCTTTCTTCATGTTGCTTTTCGTTTGTTTTCCAATATTCTTAAATATGAGCCCTTTTGTTCTCAACCCTTCCGTCAATGTGAACAGGTTCTCTTGATTTATGTTGTCTAGATCACTTCATTATTTCGAACATTTCTATCACAGCTTTTCAACTTCCTCCACTTTAAGTAGAAGAATCCATGCTTGTCTAATCTTTCACAAGTCCCTTATTGCTGCAAGCAATCTAATAAATCTTCACTGCACCCTCTCCAAACAATTTACACCTTTGCTAAACAGAGCTAGAAGCAATAGTCTAAATATTATAATTATAAATAGTCGAACCAAAGGAAACTAAAAAAAATTGCAAATGCTAGAAATCTGAAATAAAAACAGAAAATGCTGGAAATACAGCAGATTAGGCAACACCTATAGAAAGAGAAACCGATTAACATTTCAGGTCAAAGACCCTCCATTAGAACTGGGGAGGAGAAAAAAAAACAACTTGTTAGTTTTAATCTACAGAGCGGGAGCAGGAGGAATGGATAGAACAAAGGGAATGTCTCTAATAGCACAAGGCCAGGGTTGCTGTGGAGTCTACCCTGACCTCACCCTATCAGGGAAATTCCCTTTGCCCTATCTATCCTTCCCCCACCCTCTGCAAATTAAAGCTAACTAGTTTTCTCTTTTACCCATTTCTGACAAAGGGTCTTCCAGCTAAAACATTAACTCAGTTTTTCTTTTCAAAGTTGTTGGCTGCACTACTGGGTGTTTCCAGTATTCTCTATTTTTATTTCAGAGTTTTATAAAGATTCAAAGCTTCTGTGCTTTTTGTACTCTGAGCCTCTCCTTGTGAAGATCAGGACCGTTAATATTTATACCTTTTAAAATTGTTTCCTTAACGTATCCTCCCATCTTCAAAGGTTTATGCACATGTATAGCCTGGTCTTCTTCCCCAACAACCCTTTTAGAATTGTACCTTTTCTTGCCTTTCCTTTCCCTTCCTGCCAAAATGCATCACTTTGCACTATTCTGCATTAAATTTAATCTTCTGCATGCTTCCAAGTCCACAGTGTAAATCCTCTTGAGGTCTATCACTATTCCCTTCACTTTTCAGTTGTATTATGCCATTTGTAAGTTTTTGAATGTTATTCTATACACCCAAAACCAAATGATTAAACATACAATCAGAAAAGGCAGCACTTAATGCATATTAGAACATTAATATCTACCCTCTTTCAATCAAAAAAATGTCCACTATGACTTCCCACCACTATAGTTAAATTTGCCTGTGGTCACAGGATTTATCTTTACTCCATCTTTGGAAAAAGGATGATCATTGCAATTGTCTTATCCTCTGGCTACACCATCAGATTGAAGGATGGCAAGTATTTCTGCAATTTCCATTCTTATCAACCCAGGGTGCATAAAATTCAGTCCAATGGCATAACAGCTAGCCTTCTTAGAGCCTCCTTTTTACCAATTTTTATCCACATCAACTATGTCCTCTTTTACTATAAGTGTGACGACACATTTTGCCTTTATGCAGAAAAACACCAATTACTCATTTATTACCTCAGCTTTGCCCTCCATTTTGGGCTCCAGTCATTCCCATCCCACATCTTAGTACCCTTTCCTATTAAATGGCAATAGAAGGCTCTTGAATTCTTGTTTAAGGCAGGGATAAAACAATTGTTTTTGCTCTCAAAAGGTCACAAATCTTTGGAACTCTTCCCCAAAGGGCGGTCAAAGCAGAGTCTTTGAATATATTTAAAACAATTAAACAGATATTTGATAAGTAAGAGTGAAAAATTGCTGTGGGTGGTCAGGAATGCAGAGCTGAAAATACTGCAGATCAGTTGTGATTTTACTAAATTACCTAGCAGGTTTAATCCTGCTCCTCATTTAGTGAGCTGCAAGTACAATGGGATTATAACTTTGTGGTCATGTCAGGGACCAGGAATGGGAATTAAATAGCCCTGGATCACGTGTTCAAGAAATTTAGGGGAGAAGAAAAAGGATGAGGATTGCGGGATGGTGGCAAAATAGATAATGAAGAGCATTACAATGCATGAGCGAGAGAAAGGATGTAATTTCACCAATGCCCTGTACAAATGAAACATAACATCACTATTTTGTATTCAATTTCTCTAGCAGTAAATGATAATATTCTGTCAGTTTTCCTAATTAGTCACTGTTCTTGCACACTAGCCTTTTGCAAATCATGCACGAGGATATCCAGATATCTCTGCAACACAAAGCTCAGCAATCTTTCACGATTTAGATAATATGCTTCTGTTCTTCCTTCCAAAATGGACAATTTTGCAATCTCCTACATCAGTTGCCAGCTCTCTGTCAACTGAATCTATCTGTCTGTTGGTGCCAGAAACAAAGACAATTTCATTATTTAATAGGCAAAACAAATAGTTAAGTAAAAGGGAAATAAAGGAATGTGGAAACTGTGCAGGCATTTGGGATTAAGAATTCTGCTGGCATACTGGGCTGAGTGGCCATTAATTTCTATGCTTTTTACCAATAATTACTGGCTATCATATCATATATAGTTATTCTTGACTTTCTAACTTTTATTTTAGATGATGTGTCTTTTTTTGGGTTGATAGTTCCCTCTTGTTTGTTTTCTGAATGCTTGTCTGTGATGCTGAGATCCAAATGCTAGGAGGGTATGACTGAAAACTAGATTCTGGAAGTTCATATCTGTGAGGTAAGGTCTGGTAGACAGGGCTTGGAGTGCAGATTACAGTAGTCAATCTGGTATTACTGCATTGCAAGGGAAAAATAGCTGATTCTGAATTACATACTGAGTGGGTTCCTCATCCTGTTTTTTGCCACTTCCCCATTGGTCACAGCATAAATGACTAAAGTGTCGACACCTATTGTACTTACAAAATTTAATGCAGCCTCAATCCTTGCTGAAACTGCAAAGTTCTGCCTGTAAGATATTTATTGCAAATATGAAGCTACACCTCGAGGTCCAAGAGGACTGGAGAGTGGCCAATGTTTGTTTGTTCAAGAAGGGAAATAGGGATAATCCAGCAAATTATTGGCTGGTGAGTCTTACAACAGTGGTAGGGAAGCTATTGGAGAAGATTCTTAGGGATTGGATTTACTCACATTTGGAAAAGCATGGGCTCAGTATGGCATGCTTGCCTTCATCAGTCAGGGCTTTGAGTATAAAAGTCTGGAAGTCATGTTCCAGCTGTATAAAACTTTGGTTAGGCCACATTTGGAGAACTGCATGCAGTTCTGGTCACTGCATTGCAGGAAAAGTGTGGAAGCTTTGGAGATGGTGCAGAAGAGGTTCACCAGGATGTTGCCTGAATTAGAGAATTAGCTGTAAGGAGAGATTGGACAAACTTGGATTGTTTTCTCTGGAGTGCAGAGGCTGATGAGAGACCTGATAAAAGTTTATAAAATTATTACTGACATAGATAGGGTAGATAGAGTGTTCTTCCCAGGATGGAAATGTCAAATATAAGAGAACATAGCTTTATGGAAAGTTTAAAAGGAGAGGTGTGGGGAAAGTTATTTTCCCCCCACAAAGAGAGTGGGAGGTGCCTGGAATGCACTACTAGGTGTGGAGGGGGGAGGGGGCTGATAGAAGCAGATATGATAGTGACATTTAGGAGGCACTTAGGCACACACAGCATGTTCGTGCAGGGAATGGAGGACATGGATTAATGCACATGGGATTAATTTAATTTAGCATCGTGGTCGGCACAGACACTGTGGGCCAAAGGGCCTATTCCTGTGCTGTGCTGTACAAAAATAAGAATATCTTTTTTAATACTAACAATGAAACACTGGCAAATAAATAATTTGTTGAATCGACAAAACAGTCCTTTTAAAGGTTGATACCACTGCCTTATCGGGTGACAGCAGCAATCATTCTCTGCCATGGAAACTGTTTTAAAAAAACATATGTCATGGAGAAACAATGTCCACAACAGGCAATCTGTTGTGACCTGAATCTGCCAAGATTATACAGGGGCCAACCCATCTCCAGGATACCGCACAGCCCCCTGCAACACGGGGAGGTAGAATACTGTGTTGCTCAGCAACAGTAATCTTTTCCAAACTCAAAGTTCATATACGTTAATCCTTCTACTTGTTGTGTGTTACTTGAACAGTTTTTGACCCCAGAGTACAAAGCAAAAAAAAACTGTGAACAAGTAAGCCTTGATTTCCTCATCATTTGAGCATAGTTTTTAGAAAGAGCTTATTCTTTTCTTAAAGTGAGTGGATTTTCATTTCATATCAGTTTAAAAATGAAAACAGCTAGTTAAAAGAAGTTAATTTTGTAAAGACCCTTAGTTGATGGCAATTGTACGCTATGTTGTAATGCAACAACATCAAAAGTAATAAGTACCTCAGAATGTTTTGCAAGGGAGATAAGTTTCATGAATAGCGATTTGTCATGGGAGAGGAAAGGAGAGACAAAAGACGGTCAAAAAGATAGACGCAGGCAGCTTTTGAACAGAACAAGCCAGAGTTAGTGGAGTAACATATGTTTAGAAGTTCAAGGGAATGGGGAAGCAAGCAGTGGGAATTTGAGAAATATTGATAACAGAGTCAAAGAGAGACTCAGTGAGAAAATAAGCCATGCAGCTGGAAAAGATTTCCCAGTGGGAAGGCATGCTGGGGAATATTTAGAAAAACATTTTATCTTCAAATCAAATTGTTAAGATGAGATGGAAATTGAAAAGAGCAGTGTGTATCTAGGAGTCTCAGAGCATTAATTGTTCAAGTAAGAAATAATGGAATAAAAATTCAGACCATCTATACTAATTCCATTCACCAGCACTTGGTTCATAACCATCAATGCCTTGAGATTCAGTCATTCGAGAAATACAATAGCACTTTTCCCAACCTTGGGATACCATGGCCAATTGTAGCAACCCCATTATGGCACTGGATACATCAACTAACTATAATCAGCAATCAAATCCAGGACTAAATCCAGTGATTCAGCAATCAGTTCCCAAACTATTTGCTATTGTGTTACACCAGGTCATGCCAATAGGTGATACATTTCAAGTGTAATTAATTGGGGATACACATTAAATGCTGGTCTCACCAGTGAAGTTCTTATTCTGTAAATTAAATTTGAAAAAAGTAATACCTTTGATTGAATATTAAATGCGTGGTTTTAGTTTTGTTGAGAGAATCACTGGTGAAATGTCATCACATGTAAAGGGATAGTTGGAGTGTATTAGCAATTCAAGGAGCCACACACTGTCAAGACAGCTCAACAGAGCAGTGCAAAAAGTGGCTGCAGACCAATGCATGAAACCACAAACAAACAAGTTGGTTGTGAGAAAATATGTTCAAATTTCACACTTTTAAAGATGTATGATGACAGGTGGACAATTTGAAAAAAAAACAAACTTGCTCCACTGATGGATCTTCAGCATAAATTTGCCAGTTAATTTGGCCTGGGGTTTATAGGTCAGGAAATCCTATGTATGAGCTGTGCCTTGAGCATTGATTCATTTGTGCTTAAGGTTAACAAGGGGGGAGAAAAAAAAATCAGTCAGTCCTCCTGTTGCAATATGCAGAAGTGCAGACTTCTGATATGTCCCCGACCAGTTCCCCACTCACCATAACCATACATTCAGTAGAAAATATTTCACCAAACATGGTACTGAAACTTACTCTCAAAAACAAACCTGAGGTATACTTCAGGCAAAATTTCAGGACCTAATAATTTAACTATCTAAAGATTATAAACATTTATGCAAAATGACTTCAATGCTTCTGCTCAGCTTATCTTGCAGGTTCCACACACAGAATCTAAGAACAACAACTCTTGTTGGAAGCACAGTCTGGCTTTTGTTGACTTCCATTTTGTACTCAGATATTTTATGAAATAGTCTCCCAAGAACACAAGAAATAGAAGCAGAACTATGCCATAAATCCCCTCAACCCTGCTCACCATTTGCTGATCTAGCAGATTAATGCTTTCCCACTGTATCCCCAAATACCTCAGTTTTTTGAGCATATAATAATATCATTATCAACCTTATTGTCAAACATATTCATTGATTGAGTATCCACAATTTTCTAGGATAGAGAATTCCAAAGACTGACAACCTCAAGTGAAGAAATGTCTCACCCTCTCAGTGCTAAATGGCTGACCCTTCATCCTGAGACTATTATCTAACCACATCACTTACCTCTTCATAAAACTTCAGCTGGGGAACGGCTTCATCAATTTCATTCAGACAGAAATCTTTAAACAGCAAGAATCCTGAAAAACAAAAGGCAAGAAATATCATTATGTGGATAAATAGCAATAGGGTACAAATTACTCTTGGTGGTGACATCATACAGAGGCCTATAGGTCTCCCTTATCAGAATAACGAAATTTTAATGTAAATGATATTGTATTTATTTTATTGCCACCACACATCCCTGACCTTGACTGCTCTATCATTGGTGACCATGCTCCCCAGACTCCTCGGCATCTCTCTCCTCCTTAAAATCTATCACTCTGAACAAGGTATAGCATAACTGTTTTTAAATTTCCACAGTTAACTTGGTGCCAAATTTTGTCTAATTAACATCAGCATTATTTAGCCAGATGAGGGCAATTATTGATGTTAAAATAGGAAGAAAAATGTGCATATGGATGAAGCAGATACCTGGCAATCTCACTAAAAGTGACTTCTACACATGCACATCTACAACTTTTTTTTTTAAATACACAGCAACCTCTATGCTTTTTTCAAAGTTCAAATGTTAAACTTTTCTGTGGGAAGTTTGCCTTGGATGAGAGAAGATACAAGGTCAGTCATCAAATTGCCAGTTTAGTGCTTTATTTCTTAATTAAATAATTCAAACAATTTCCACAGTTCATGCAGAATGGGCACAAAATATTTACGGCTGAATAAATAAAAAGTTGCTTTTTTACAGTTTTGTCCACCTACACTCCCACTTTCAGAAATATTCATTTTTGAATTCCTGAATCTCTCTCAATTCTCACTTTTAAGCTCCCTTTTCTTAATCTATCACTTAAAATCTGTTAATATGCTTATTAACATTAAATTGTATCTATTATCATTATATTGATTCCAAAATCCTAACAATGTCCACCTGAAATCCTTCAACAACGTTTCTCACTGCCTACTTTACTGTGGTTACAAATGTCATTTTTATGTTCCCTGAACCCAAGTATACATTAAGAGGACCCAGCATTGTGCTCTGGGGTATAAAGACCTTCTGACATGTGCAATACCCATTTGTGATATGGCTTTGTTTCCATTCCACCAAGTACCCTCTTCCCTACACTGTTGCATTTTTTCCTTCATGTATTTGCCGCATCACCTGTTGTTCCACTCATGCCCAATGGACCCTTTCACACTCTTTCCTGATACAGAGGGAAGGAAATCAACAAACTAACCACCTTTAACCACTCACGTGCACCACACCACCCCACTACCCCAACCCAACAAATACACATTTCCATTCTCCCAAAATTCATAATATAGAATTGCAAAGATTGTCATGGGATAGAATACAAGGTTAGTGTAGAGGAAATACCAAAGACAAGTGAGGAAATTGATCTGGCTGGAGCATAATGGAGTGGAAACATTAAGCAGTTGCATCACTAAGTCCAATTAAGTATGATGTTGGTTCCCTGTTTTCACAGTAGGCTGGCTGAATTTAGCATCTATAGTTCTGTAGTTTCAACCAGAACCTTTGAAAATGGAGAAGCTAGAAAATGGACCTCAAAAACTGCTGCACAAGGTGCAGGTATGCACATAAATAGTTAAGCAGAAATAAAAGCAAAACATGTAGATCTCAGTACATTTTGGTGTTCAAGTATCTGGCTTAAGTTTCCAGTCAAGGATCCCTTGGTCTGTTGTCTTTGTATCAGTAACAGGAGACAAATAAACAGAAATCTGTAGATATTTATAGAAATAAGTAGCTGTCTCATCCAGGATATGCCTTCTCATTACTAACATCAAGGAGTAGGTACAAGTGCCTGAAAATCCACACTCAACGATTCTGAATCAGTTTTTCCCCTCTGCCATCAGATTTCAGAACAGTCCATGAACACCACCCCGTTATTCCTTTTTTTTGTACTATTTACTTTTGTAATTTATAGTGATTTAATGTCTTTGCACTGTACTGCTGTGGCAAAATAACAAATTTCATGTAATACAAGTCACTGATAATAAATCTTATTCTGGTATTCAGTTTAGTTATATAGTATTAACTTAGTATTTCGATACCAATATGTTACAGGAAAAATCACTCATGCAAAAGTACAACTCAAATTCTACTCATTTCTGGGGAAAGTAACACCAATATTACTTTGTCCTGAATAAAATTCAAAATACTCACAAATGGACACACATGGTATGTGGAAAGGCAGCATCTTTAATTGCATTTTTGACACTTTTAACATTGCTCCTGCAAAATATTAACTTTTTACATATCTCTCTTGCGGGTCAAATGTGAGGCTGTGCTGGGGAATACTAGAGGAATGGAGCAGATCCAATGCTGAACTATATATATCCAAAATCAGAAATATTATTTCCAAAAATATTCCACAACGCTGTGTCTGAAGGTTTACAAATCAAGGATGCTGTACTCCATGATCGAATAAAAAGGATGCATTATTTTTCTGAGAATCTCCAACTTGAACACAATGAAGGAAAGGAAGATTGTAACACCATGAGTGGTTGAGCAAGACATTAAAAGATTCAGTTTTCAATGAGTGGAAGATTAATACTATCAGCAACAGAAAATCTCGCAACAGAAAACACAGAAATTTTATTCTCCCTCAGGCCTAAGATTGTTGAGTCAATCAGTGGGGGCTCTGAAATAATTATGTGAGCTTTGTGAAGATGAACATATTCCCACTTGGATATTCTTCAATTCAGTGAGTTGATGCTGGGATTACTAATTAAATAATGAGCTCTGCAATACAGGGGGCAAGATTTTCCCTTACAAGGCCAGAGATTGCAGCTACTTTGGCACAAACACATGCAGAGTGACACAAATTTAAGAAAAAAAAACAAGCTCTGGCATGCACAGCTGGAGATGAGATGAACAGCATGCAGGATATGGTGGTTCCTTACTGAACCAATGGCAAAAGGGAAGTGCAATGTTTCTCACTGTTTCTCCTAATCAATCTTGTTTCAACACCATGACCTGAAATTTCCTAGCTCTTCCAATGGTGGAGACAGATTGCCATCTTTCAGAAAACATTGTACTTGATCATGGCTATTTTCAGGAGTTTCCTGGTTGCCCAAGCAACCTCTGTCAATTTATTCTCTGAATCACGAGCAACAAGGGTTGGTTCAATTTACATTGGCAGACCAAGCTGAAGAAACACTAGTGACAAGGGATTACGGTGGTCAAGTGGGATGCACCTGTGCCTGCAGGATAAAGCTGCCTCCCTTGGCTAGCAAATTCATCAGGACCACCAAGTGACTACAGTTTGCTGAAATTAGGCAGCACTGCTGGGTAGAAGAAGATTCTCTCAAATTTCCCTGGGAGAACTTCAGGGTTCTGAGGTGGGTCAGCTACTGAGACCTGAGTTTTCAGGGGGGGTTGGGGGTGTGGATTGTTTGGTAATTGTGAAGCAGGGCCCTGGATGTGAAAACCAGTGGCAATCAGTATGTGGGGACACAGGGAAGGAAAGGTAGGAAGGGGATAAGAGGGAGGGGAGAACAAAAGGGAAGGTGTTGAGAGAGCAACAGAGGCAGGAAGACCAAGGAAGAGGAGGCCCAAAGAAGGAAATGTATAAGGAAGGAGGCTGTCTGTCTATCTGTGTATGTCTCTGTCTCTGTATGCGCACATATCTGTCTCTGTACACTCATCTCTCTGCCTGTGTGTGTGCAAACGCACACACATGCGTGTGTAGCAGAGCCTGGTCTCCAATCATCCTCCAGCCTTTTGCCACTGGTTAAAAAAAAGACTTCATTCTGCCAAGTTTGTGTGGTAGCTGGTTACCCTAAGTTAAAAGAATTCATGCACAGGTATCTTCCACTTCTTGGAATTAGATGGGAAGCAAGTCATCCATAATCCCACGGGAATGCCTAAGAAGAGGAATGGACTAAGTACAGATGCAAGCAGAAAATAAGAAATATTAATTATGTAAGTAAGAGAACAGGCACAGACATGCACAGTGACACAAGCAGAAACTATTTGACAACCTGCATGACTACTCAAGGACAACTGCAGCTGACATTCTGTTCTGACAGCTTTCTTATGCTGATGTATCATGCATATCTAACCACTGACATACATTTCATTGACCAGTATTAAACCTCTATCTCAATAATGAAGGAAAAGAGTATTATCTGAAAAATTTCCAACAGAATTGCTTAAGCTCCAGATGGGAATGTATGTAATACAAAAGACTAAATATCTGATTACAATCAAAAGTTTATAATTTATTTTAGTTTGCTTTGTTTTTGTACCTTTCATTAGTTTCACTCTATCATTCCCAGCTAATTAAGATACTAAATGGAGATGATTCTGGTTCAGTGCAGTTCTCCAAATAATTATTGGATGACAAGTAAGACTCAATTTCATAAGGCATGATTTTTCCTGTTTGGCACCATCCATCCTGACCAAAGGTTGCACCCGATGGCCAACTTGTGCCCACTGATGTTATAAGTTCAGCCTCAACTGAAATATGTTCTTCCAGATACTTAGGAGAGCATGAGAATTATTTTTTCCCTTGCAGAAAAATCCAAGAACTATCATGCCTACAGGAATTTACAGGCAGCAGTTATCTGATGGAACAGTGGAAGTGAAGCAGAGGAGGCACTCTGTAGAACAGGGTGCAGAGTCAGGTTCCTGGAGTCAGTGGAAAGTGGTGTTGGTCAGGGCAGAAAATATCCTTAAGGCCTGAAGTGGGAAGAAACTTCTTCATTTATTCACTTCAGCATTTACTGCCCAAGAATGCCATGAAGGTTTAGTTCATTGACTTCAATGGGGTTCACTTTTGCAGGCACAGAATAAAGTGTTGCAATAACTTACTGTGCATTTAGGGCAACTGACCAAGGAAGAATATCAACACCAAAATCTCAAAACAAAAATTACAGAGAGGTGCTGCTGAGATCATAACTACTAGGTTATCCAACTGACTTTCTGACAGTACACTGTTTTATGTGGGGGAGATAAGGAGGAACAAAGGCTAGAAAATGTTACGAGATGAATTTTAAACAGTGAAAAATAACACAGTTAAATAACCTATGGATATCATCTTTGCTGTTAAAACTTGGTTTTGCAAATTACAAAACCCCAATATATTAAAAAAAGCTTTAGTGTCCTCCCAGTTTTTCCTCTTTCCCAGACTCTTCAGCACTCTGAGGGCATGTTCAAGCTAGCAATTCCTGGCACAGCAATATCGAAATACAACAGATTGCTCTGGGAAAAAAACAATTTAAGTGGTTGGAATAAAGAAAAAAGTTTGCATTTATGCAGTGTCTTTCATTGCAGGCTGTTTCATAGTGCTTTACAACCAATTAAATAAATGCAATTACTGCTATTGTGTTTGAATGCAATACCCAAATGGTGCACAGCAAGCTCCCACGAGCAATAATGGCCAGAGATGTTTTAGCAAAAGTGGTTGATGGATTACCTATTAGCCAGAGCTCCAAAGCTATCTCCCCTGCTCTTGAAAATAGTGCCAAATAATCTTGTGTCTCATCCAAAAGTTGGCAATTCTGACAATGCCATAGCTCCTCAGTATTACACTAAGGTAGTACTAGATTGTGTGCTCAAATCTCTGCAACCTTTTGACTCAAAGGAAAATATACCATTAACTGAGTCACAGCTGGGAGAGAGAGAAAGATAAAGATGATAAAGCAAAGAGTGAAAGAATATATTAACATGGCTTTGCTGAAGCTTGCACCTTGTGGCAGATGCATCTTTCTACCTTTGGTCACAATTATGCATTTGGTAGTAATGGATCTCTCAAGTATATGGTGAAAGACCCAATAAATATCTCTCAGCTGTGATCCATCCACTGTGGGTGAATTTAATTTGCAGATAACAGCATGCCAGATCCCATTTATCCGTGTGTTGCATTTATAATATCCAATATAAACAACCCTATAATTATCAGTCCCTACATACAATCCTAATTTTATTTATTTTGTGACCGTTGAAGCAAATAATGCAACATCTAAATGACATTCTGCCAGTGAATTGTACATAAAAGACAAATAAGAGCACGGCCCAAGAGCTCGTCATGTGGATAAGTTATAGATGCCACCAAGCTGGGTTATCTGAATAAAAGCTCTGTGTTGCATAAAGAAAAAAATTGTACAACAAACTCCAACAGACTGAGTTTGAGGATAATGGGAAGCAGGATTTTATCATAAACTCCTCTCATCAGGATGGAATCAAATTGTTATCGTGAACAGTGAGAATTTTAAATGGAGGGACATGCAGTACATCAAATGATTAATAGCAGAAAAATTTTAAAAAAACACTGCTGATACTGGAAATGTGAAATAAAAACAAAAATGCTGGTCAAGCAGCATCCATGGAAAAAGAAACAGTTCTGGGATGCTTGAAGGGTTGTGGAGAACAATGGGTTTAGAACACTCCAGAGATTGTTATAGTACTATTTATATCAAGTTGGTTTAGGGTTGTAGAAGTGAAAAGAAAGCCTTAAGTTATGTATTTTATAGAATATTGTGTCATGTTAATGTGAATAATGAGACCATTCTCAAATGAATGTTATAAACCAAGCATAATAATGTATGGGTTCTAGTTTGGAGACCACACTTTGAAGTAAAGGGAAAGCAGCAACTATCAATTCAACTTCCAGCCAGAAAGATGTCAGCAGGCATGGACAATTGTCACTGGGACTTTACTGAAATACTTGAATACTGGAGAAAATTTCGGGTAACTACAGGAAAATCACTTACTTATGTTAAGAGATATCAAGAATGTATTTTTGATAGAAAATGGACTGGGCAGCTCAGGAAAACTGGCAAAGATCTTTCTGCAATGTAAAACTAAAAGAGCAGAAGAGCTTTTAAATCCAGTGCACAATTGTACCGTTTACATTACTAAACAACATAACTCACATGAGAATAACTGCTATTCTAAAATAT
>JARFYF010000046.1:26424787-26436361 GCA_030265395.1 Rhina ancylostomus
TTCTCCAAATGCTCTTAAATCCTGTCCCTAAGAATTTTTTCCAATAATTTCCCCACTCACTGGCCTGTAATTCCCAGTGTTATCCCTACTCCTTTCTTGAACAAAGGAATAACATTTGCTACCCTCCAATCATCTGGCACTACTATTGTGGTCAGTGAGGACACAAATATCATCGCCAAGGGTTCAGAAATCTCTTCCCTCGCTTCCCATAGTATCCTGGGATATATCCCGTCCGACCCCAGGGACTTACCTATCCTAATGTTTTTCAGAAGTTCCAGTACATCTCCTTCTTAACATCGACATGTTCTAGCTTATCTGCTTGTTTTACGCTGTCCTCACAAATATCAAGGTCTCTCTCACAGGTGAATACTGAAGCAAAGTATTTGTGCAGAGGCACGGTTCCTCCTCTATCCCTAATTGGTCCTACCTTCACTCTAGTCATCATCTTGTTCTTCACATATGAGTGGATCGCCTTGGGTTTTTCCTTAATCCTACTCACGCTCCCTTCTAGCTCTCCTAAGTCCATTCTTAAGCTCCTTCCTGGTTATCTTGTAACACTCATGAGCCCTGTCTGATCCTTACTTCCTAAACCTTAAGTAAGCTTCTTTCTTCCTCTTCACTAGATATTCCACATCTCTTGTTGACCATAGTTCCTTCACCCTACCATCCTTTTCCTGCCTCAATGGGACAAACATATCCAGAACCCCATGCAAGTGATCTCTAAACAACCTCCACATTTCAATTGTGCATTTCCCTAAGAACAGCTGTTCCCAATCTACATTCCCAAGTTCCTGCCTAATAGCATCATAATTCCCTCTCCCACAATTAATTACTTTCCCATACCATCTGGTCCTGTCCCTCTCCAAGGGAAGGGTAAAGGTCAGGGAATTGTGGTCACTGTCTCCGAAATGCTCACCCACCTAGAAATCTGACAACTGACCAGGTTCATTGCCTAGTACCAGATCCAGAATGGCCTCTCCTGTCAGCCTGGCTACATATTGCGTCAGGAATTCTTCCTGGTCACACCAAACAAATTTTTCCCCATTCAAACCTTTTGCACTCAGGAGGTGCCAATCAATATTAGTAAGTTGAAATCACTCATGACAACAACCTGTTATTTTTTGCATCTTTCCAAAATCTGCCTCCTGATCTGTTCCTCAGTGTTTCTGTTGCTACTGGGAGGGGTCTATAGAATACTCCCAATAGAGTGATCGCTCCCTTCCTGTTTCTCACCTCCACCCACACTGACTCGGTAGATGATCCCTCCAGGACGTCTTCCCTTTCTGTAGCTGTGATATCATCCCTGATTAACAATGCCACTCCCCTGCCTCTTTTACCTCCTTCCCTGTCCCTTTTGAAACATCTAAACCCCAGAACATCCAGCAGTTATTCCTGCCCTTGTGATAGCCAAGTCTCTGTAATGGCCACAGTATCGTAGTTCCATGTCCTGACCCATGCTCTAAGTTCATCACCCTTGTTTCTGATACTTCTTGCATTAAAATAGACACACTTCAACCCATCCAACTGAGTGCAATTTTGCCCTATCAACTGCCTATCCTTCCTCACAGTCTCTCTACATGCTGCATCAACCTGTACCCCATCCTCTGACCTATCACTCAGGTTCCCATCCCCCTGCCAACTAGTTTAAACCCTCCGCAACAGCTCTAGCAAACCTGCCCACAAGGATATTGGTCTCCCTCCAGTTCAGGTGTAACCCGTCACTTTTGTACAGGCCATACCTTCCCCAGAAGGAATCCCAATGATCCACAAATCTGAAACCCTGCCCCCTGCATCAATTTCTCAGCCATGCATTCATCTGCCAAATCAACCTATTCTTGCCCTCACTGGTGTGTGGCACAGTCAGCAATCCAGAGATTACTGCGCTTGAGGGCCTGCTTTTCAGCTTCCTACCTAGTTCCCTATATTCACCTTTCAGGACCTCATCCTTTTTCCTACCTACGTCATTGGTACCAATGTGTACCATGACTTCTGACTGCTCACCCTCCCCATTTAGAATGCTGTGGACCTGATCTGAGACGTCCCTGACCCTGGCACCTGACAGACAACATACCATCCAGGAGTTTCTTTCATGTCTACAGAATCTCCCGTCTGCTCCCTTAACTGTAAAGTCCCCTATCACTATTGCTCTCCTCTAATCCACCCTTCTCATCTGATCCACAGAGCCAGACTCAGTATCAGCGACCTGACCGATGTGGCTTTCCCCTGATCGCCCTCCCCCACCCCCCAAACAGTATCCAAAGTGATATACCTGTTACTGAGGGGAACAGCCACTGGGGTACTCTGTACTACCTGTCCATTCCCTTCCCCTCTCTTGACAGTCACCCAACTACCTGCCTCCTACAACTTAGGTGTGGCTACCTCCCTGTAGTTTTTATCTATCACCTTTTCATTCTCCCGTATGAGCCGAAGGTCATCCAGCTGCAGCTGCAGTTCCTTCACACCGTCTGGAAGGAGCTGCAGCTGAATGCATCTCCCACAGATGTAGCTATCAGGGAGACTTCAGATCTCCCAGATCTCCCATATTTGGTAGGAAGAACACACCACTGACCCTGGATCCATTGTCACTACTTTAGCTAAGGCACTAATAGACAAAGGGAAAAAAAGATATTGAACACTCCCGACACTTACCTCTTTATATGGCTCCTACTTCTTGCACCGAGAGTCCCACTTCTCGCTCTAAGTCACAGCCCTCGCTACCTGGGAAACCTAGTTCTTGATTCTCCAACTCTAGGAAAAAGACTGAGTGCATTCATCCTCTCTATGCCCCTCATGATTTTATACACCTCTATAAGATCAAATACACCTCTTTAAGATGTGCAAGAAAGGGATCAACTGGCTTAGGCAGAAGCCTTAAGATTAGTTCTCCAGCACTGTCCATAGTTCTCGATGGTGTTTACAACTTTAAAGAACTTAAAAATGCATCTTGGGATTAGCAAAAACCAACAGGAATCACTCAGCAACTAACAAAAAAATTGCTGATTATCCGTTTTAAACAGGCCTGGCAAAGTGGGAATGTGATTTCACAAAGTTGAGAGTAATGGAGGAAAAGAATGGAGGGAGAGGAAATGGAGATGGAGATCCTTTCTGATTCTGGATGTATTTTCAGTGCATAAGGTTAAGAGAGGGCTTCAGCTAGGGCACTGAGCCAAACCAGCTTTGCACACTGTTTTATCTGATGATCAACTCTGCATACTTTTGGCAGGTGTCAGCTGTACTTGTGCTAACACTCTCATCAAAATGGGTCCATCTATCAGAAGCCATTTTGGAATCAAATTGGCACTCACAGTGCTTTATAGCACAGAAGGGCTCCAGTGAGCCCATTATCTCTGTGCTGACAGTATGAAAGAGCTATTCAATTAGTCAAACTCTCCTACTATTTTCCACTGCCTGCAATATTCTGTATTTCAAGTATATATCCAATTAACTTTTGACAGTTACAATTGAATCTGCTTCTTTCAACCTTTCAGGTAGTGCAGTCCAGATCATAATAACTCACTTGGTGAAAAAAAATCTCATATCCCCTCTCATTCTTTTGCCAATTACCTTAAATTCCTGTTTATCAACTCTCTTTACAATGGAAACAGCTTCTCCCAATATATTCTATTGCAGTCCCTCAAAATTTTAAGCACAAAATGGTCAGAAAGTCAAAGAGATACATTTTATGCAAATTTGGTTTCATTACAGAAAGTCTTGTTGGGGGCTCAACATTAGAAATTATTTAGAAATTGGACATCAAGTAGAAATTTTAGTCAAATCATGTAAATGAGTAGAAATAACAAAACATCAGAACAGAATAGATGGAGGAGTGAGAGGGAATTCCAAAATGTACGTGTCTATATGCTTTGTCCATTCACAATGGTAAAAGAGCATCCAGGAAGGCACTGAGAACTTTTATCGAGAGTGTGCCAAAAAATAGTAGATGGTGGAAAGATCACGCATCTTCTCCTATTATCCACCTGCTGTCAATCACTTTTTAACCCACCTTGTCCTGGTCTCATTAGCCACTTCAGAACCTACAAAACTGGAGTGGAAGTAAGTCAGACTCACCCCTGAGGGGCTGCCCAAGAAGATGCTGATACTTTTAAAAGGATGCACCACAAGCAGAACCGAAAAAAAAATTAAGACTATTTCAACCATCAGAATTACACAAATGGTCAACCACTAGAGAGCAAAATTGCAGATCAGCCCGAGGTTTGCTGAAACGATACAAGAGTGAAGGCAAGAAAATAAGAGAAGAAGGGTGGAATAATGAAAACAGAGAATAAAGAGAGAAGTTCAAAAAAAACTTTCAGAACAGGCAGAGTGAGGGACTTGACAAATACATCAGTAAAAAGAAAATTTTAAGTGCAAGTTCAGATGCCTGTGAGAAGAGGAAAATGATTCAGTTGAGCATAAACACAAATTGGCAGAAATACTTAAGTACTTTGCGCTAATGTTTATAGAAGAGAAAGATACTGAGTAGGATGTAAATCCTGAATATGTATGTTAAAAGTGAGATGAGAGATGTAATAAATAAAAGTAAAGCTTTAAAGAAGTTAGGGAGAACCAGATATCAGAAGCTGAGATACATCCATGGATTCTGAGAGAAAAGGGGAAAGAGAAAGCAGAGAACTTGAAATTATAGTTCTGATATTAACTCTGTCCAGGAATAGGGTGGTCAAAGCTATCTTGCCCTGTACAGCATGAGATTCAACACATTTTAACTTGGGTATCTACACTTCCCAAGCCAATTTCCCATTCAAATTAGTCATCAAACAGAAATTCAATATAGAATAACAAGTCACAACTGGGACCAAAAGGAATGAATCACTAAGACAAACTGGATGAGGTGGAGAGAAAGGGTCTGGGGATGGACTATTCCTCCTGGTCTCAGAAAAAAAATTAAAGTAGGAAAAATAATTCCCTTTTTGGCTTTATGTAGTCCTAAATTCTACTCAAACCCAGTTTGGCATGTTGGCTCCAATATCAGCACTTCAGCTCGTAGTAAAAGATGGATTCAATAATAGCTGCTCTCTTGCCTGATTAAAACTGTACACCATGAAATCAGTGTTGGACATTAATGGCTGAATTGTACAAGTAATGTGCAACTCAGCCATTATCCAATTTGTCCACCAAGGCAGCTTTTACCAAGTGGAAAAGGTTAAGATCACCCCCTTACTGGGAAGGGATTCATGCCAATGATCAGGATTGTCGCCAAAGTAAAGCCTATTTTCAAAATGAGACAGTTAATCCATGTTAATACAAGACAATTAGTTTAACATCTTTGTTCAGTAATGAAAACTAGATTTCAGGACTAAATTACAAAATATCGAGATGAAGTAAATAATCAGAAGCAACCAAGTTGGATTTCAAAAAAGTTAAACCTAGAGGAAATAATAATAATAATAATAATTATAATTATAATATGCCATATGAGATACATTTGCTGTACAGTTAAAAATGAGACTCTTGGGAGCAAAACTGAATATTATGGAATAAAGGCAGAGATGCAAATTGAATAAAAAAATGACTGGAAGAAACACTGACATGGATTGTGCTGTTTTCAGCTCCTGCCTAACATTTCCCTCTTGCATGCCTACTATTGTAGTTCCCTCTTATGGCTGCGGCTTCCAATGCTGCTGCTATTCCACAAGGTAAATTAACTCTACAAGTGATCCACAGGTGTGTCCACTCCATGGCATTCTGACAGCTCATGCTGTCAGAGGTATTTATCAAAAAGTTAAAATTAAACAATTTAACAAAATACTAATTAAAAAACATTTTAAACCATGTTCAACACAGACTAATTTTAAATATTAATATTAATGAAATAAGTTTAATAAACAGTATTTATCTGGTAGGTAAGTTATTGAAAGATAAATCTGAGGGATAGGATTAATATATACTTGAAAAGATTAGGGATTAATCAGAGATAGTCAGCTTGGTTTTGTTAGGGGAGATACTATCCGACTAATCTGGCTAAATTTTTTGAAGGAGTAACAAAGTAAACGATGAGGTCAGTGCAGTCGATGGCGCAATATGGACATCAGCAAGGCCTCTGACAAAGTCCCACATGGGATGCTAGTCCAAAAGGTACATTAACTATTTGGATGCAAATATATGAAGTATAATTAATAAGTTTGCAGGTGACATGATAATTGATGGTGTCATGGATAGTAAGGAGGGAAATAGTAGACATCCGCACAATATTGATGAGTTGGTGAGATGGGCAGAGCAATGGCAGATAGAATTAAATCCTGATAAGTGTGAGGTAAAGCATTTTGGAAAGACTAACAAGGCTAGACCACAAACAATGAATGGTATGCCCTAGGGAGTGTTGAGGAGCAGAGGGATCTTGACATACAACGATTCCTGAAGATGTCAGCACATATAATTAAGTTGGTTAAGAAGCATATGGATATTTGTCTTCAATGGCCGGGACATAGAACAAGGAACAGGGAGGTTATGCTACAACTTTATAAAGCGTTGATTAGGCCACAGCTGGAATACTATGTATTGTTCTGGTCACCAGGCTTTAAGAAGAATGTGATTATGCAGGATAGGGTGGAGAGGAGATTCACAAGGATGCTGCCTGGATTGGGAGCATTTCAGCTATGAAGTAAGACTGGATGGGCTGGAGGACAGAAGGCCGAGGGGGGACCTGACTGAGGTATACAAAACTATGGGTGGCATAGATGGGGTAAGAAACTATTCCCCTTAGCAGAAGTTTATAAAACCAGAGAGCATTGGTTTAAAGTAAGGGGTAGGAGGTTTAAAAAGGATCCAAGCTACAAATTTTTCCACCCAGAGAGTGGTTGGAAACTGGAAAGCACTGACTGAAGGGAGGTAGACTGAGGGGGTAAAGACTCTCAGAATATTTAAAAAGTATCTAGTCAAGCACTTAAATTGCCATTACCTAGAAAGGCTGATTGCAGGAAGATCTGATGAATATGGATATCCGTGGTTGGCACGGACATGATGGGCCAAATAACCTGGTCCTGTACTGTATGATTATGACATTTCTGTTGAGTTCAGTGACCCCACTCAAATGAATGTTGAATGAGCTGGCACAAAGCTGAGGGGCCAGATATGAAGTGCATTCAGCCCTTCAGCTCAGTATATTTTGTAATCAATGCTCTTAGATTCAGTGGTGTGCACACAGGCAAAGCAGAAGGTCAGACCTCCAGTCATTCCAAGCCACAATGCCCAGGCAAAGAGCATACTAGCTTTCACTCGGCAAGTAGGAGGCACTTCTATAAAAAAAAGCTGTGGCTAACCACCCATTGTGTTTGATAATAAGTAGCCTTTCTAATTATTGTACACATCACTGATTTGCATTTACAACTAGATATAACAGTGTTCAAATTTACATATAATATTTAAATACACAAAAGACAGAGAAGCTGTAAAGTTACAGTCAGAAATAAAGTTCATGGAATTATTTGAGAACAAGTAAGACAGGCAGTTGAAAAATAGCAGATAAGGAATTCAGGAACAGGGTGGATACGTGGGATTGGAAAAGTGCTTATTTGTAGCTTTAAATGCAAGCAAATTAAATATAATAGAAAAGCCAGTATCCAAATTGTGAGTATTATGTATAAGCTCAACTTAATGCCTTTTGTTGAACGACATTTGATGTCTTCTGAAAGTCAACTACAAAGCGTCATAGGGCTTGCAACATTCCATGTATCGAGCTCTCACTCAGAAATACTTGCTTATTGTAATTGCAGCCCAACAGAGGATGTGGAGAAATAAGATGTGTTCATGATAAAACCTGGTTGGAGGAGAAAAGCAAAAGGCCAGAGCAACCAAGGGAATTTGGAAAACACAGAAATATGGTCAACCGGAACAAAGCATTTCTCTCCAATACAGGCTGACATAACAACAGTAACAACATAAGAAAACAAGAAACAGGAGGATGATGAGGGCAATCAGCTACTTGAGCCTGCTCTGTCATCCAATAAGATCATGGTTGATCCAATTTTTGCCTCAACACCACTCTCTCCTCACGTCCCTGGTTCCCTTGTAGTTTAAATGTCTGTCAGTTTCCACTTTGAATATATTCAATACTCTGCCTAAGGTAGGGTAAAGAACTCCAGAGGTTCATAACCCCCTGAGAGTAAGAATTTCTTCTTGTCTGAAATGAATGACTACTTATGCTGAAACTATCCCCCCTTGTCTGGAAATCATGACTAAATGAAACAGCCTCTCAGTAATCCCCCTCAGAATTTTATATATTTCAGAAGATAACCTCCCATTTTTCTACACTCCAATGAACATAGGCCCAAATTGCATAACGTTTTTTCATACATCAACCCCTTTACTTCAGGAATCCTAGTGAACCTGCTCTCCATCACCTCCAATACCAGTAATCATTCCTTACAAATAAAAATCAAAATTGTATCCAGTACTCCTGGCATGGTTTCACCAGGCCCTTGTAAAACCTCATCAAAATTGCCCTTTTTTCTTTACACTCCCCACCCCTTGCAATAGAGGCCACAGGACCTATATGTTTCATATACTCGGACATGTTCTTCTGTTTCATGTACTCGGACTTCCAGATCCCTCCGTATACAATAACCATTTAAATTATAATTTGTTTCTTCATTTTTCCCTCCAAAATGGATATCCTCATATCTTTCCACATTACATCCCATCTACCAACTTTTTGCCACCCAGCTTATCCACATTCCTTTGCACGTTCTATGAGTCTTCCTTACAATTTATTAATCCATTTTCCTTGTATCTATAGCAAATGTGGATAAAATACACTTCATCCATGTCATTAACATTTATTATAAATAGGTGAGATCCTGCACTGATCATTGTGGAACCCCACAAATTATAGATTACTGATCTAAAACTGATCTATTTATCCCTGCTGTTTTCTGTTAGTTAGATAGGCCTCTATCAATGCCAATGTATTACCACTAACCCAACACACTTGTCTTGTGCAGCAATGTCTTACATGGAACCTTATCAAATGCCTTCTGAAAATCCAAATATATTACATCTATTGGCTGATCCTTTATCCACCCTGTTACATCCTCCGAAAGTGCAACAAAATTTGTTAGACATGATTTCCCTTTCATAAAGCCACAATGACTTTACTTGTATAAATGTACAGCCACCTCTTTTAAGACAACTGGATGCAGGCCATCAAGTCCGGGAGCATTAAGTAATCTTTCCAACATTGTGCATTGACTCCAGTAAAGTCTTTGGTCTTTTTCCAGTCCATTGCCATAACTTTTAAGGTGCATAATAGGGGTTTCTGCCCAACTGCAAAATAATTACAATAGCAGAGCAGGCAAAAAGACAAGGAAATTCCTAGTTGGAGAGTCATAGCCAAACATAGTTTTCTGAGTAGGGTTGGAGATTACTGAATGAAAGCAAGGCATACAGATGCATCTGTATGCATACAGTTGCACACAGATGCAATTTAATCCTCTTTATATAATTATGTATACTCAAATTACTTTTATACAGCATTCTTTATTTTGAAATAACATTAATGGCATAACTTGCAGCAATTTGGATAGCAGAGAAGTCAAGTAGTTGAGGAATTTCTCCACAATCCAAGTTGAGGATCCAGGAAATATATTTTCATTATAAACATGATGTTTATGTAATAAATTTATAAAGACAGAAGTTGACGAAAATATAACAGAAAGCAGGATAACAGGATGTTTGATAGACACAAATCCCTGATGCCCACACAGATTCTCTGCTGAACCCCAACATAATGTAAATGGCTGAGTTCAGGCATGAAAGCTGTTTCTCCAAGATTTCCACTGAGCTAGGAACAGACAGTAAGTGATTCAGCTCCTCATGCCTGTTCAAACATTCAATAAGATCATTTGCAACATAAGTTATCTGCTTTTGTTCAACATCACTTGATATTGTTATCTAACAAAAACCTACCTGCCTTCCCTTGTAAATTGACCTAATATGCAAAATTAAAGGGGAAGATTTCCCCAGTACCCTTCATACAAAAAGAAATTGTGAATTTCTTTCCCAAATGTTCAATAGAGAGTTTTAAGATTATACCCTCTAATTTTGAACACCCCAAAGAGAGGAAATAGTTTCTTTGGCTATGAAATTCACTGCAGCAGAATTTTGGACCTTGGGTAGCACAGTGGCACAACATTTAGTGCTATTGCTGCAACACTCCAGCAACCCAGCTACGATCCTAGCTTCAGGTGCACTGTGTTGTTCTTGTGACAATGTAGGTTTCCCCTGGGTATTCCTGTTTCCCCAAAGATGTGCTAGAAGGATAATTGGCTACTGTGAATTATTCTTTGGGCATGTGTGTGCCAGGAGATTCACAGAGCATAGCACTTTGGGAAATAATTGGGGAATAGGACTGATAGGAATACTCCAAGAGAATGCTCCCAGAGACTAAACTAAATGGTCTCCTTCTCTGTTGTCAGGAAAGATGAAGTCCAGTCATCTTAAATGCTCTGGATATTTATTTCAGTAGCATGCATCTTTTAAAAAAATGAAAAGACACAAAATCCCTGCCCAGAAGCCCGCTAGATTTGGCTTCCAGCCAGGTAGGGAGCTCATGGGAGTAGGCTTCTCTCAAGAGTCACAACTAAGAATGCAAGTTCAAAAAGAAAATGTCTAATCTCTTGCAAAAGGGAAAGAAATATTTTGCTGGATGGCTGAGAGCTTGAGATTTTGTAATGATAGAGAAGCAAGTAAATTGCAGGTGTGAAAGGTAGAACAGTTGCTCTTCCAAATCCACAAGCATTTTCCTTTGCCCCTAAGCTATCCCCCTCTCTCTTAAGATGCTGAGTTTCCAAAATTTGCAAAATAGGTCAAGTCAGAGTACAAATATTTAAATTGACTACTCACCTTCAATAAATTCAGAAGTGGGAGATTAAGGGTTGGGTTTCACATTTTAGATCCTATTCTAAAAGACATATTTACAGTGATATCTTCTGAGCAGATTCCATATATATTTTGGGTTTGTTCTTACATTCTTCCAATCAATGAGAACATTAAAGTTTATCATTATAATGTTTTTACAGCTTACCTCCCCAATATCAGAATTTGTCTATCTCCCATTGCTTTGCTGCCCTCAGCCATATATCCATTCCACATGAAGAGTCTCAACCCAAAGCATCAACTGTCCATTTCCCTCCATAGATTCTATCTGACCCACTGAGTTCCTCCAGGTTTTTGTGTGTTGTTTCAGTTTCCAGAATCTGTATCCTCTTGTGTCTCCACCAGGAATCCTTTGTTGTTCCTCAACCCAATTTAATTCTCCATCCTACTCGGACCTGTCCACGACCTCCTGCATTATCATAACAAAGCTCAACACAAGCCTGAAGAACAGCATGCCATCTTCCCTCTGAGTAGGTTGCTCAGGACTGGATATTGAACTTACAACTTCAAATAACTCGCTTTCTCTGTATATAGTGATAGCTAGACCATCTGTGATATCGGCTCAGTTTTCCTCTCTCCATTAGCACAGCCTGACTAGCTAAGCATGTCCTTCACTTCATATTTCACACCTTTAACGTTCCTTTATCAGTGTTCTCATTCTCTATGTGTCCTCATTTCATAATT
>JARFYF010000046.1:26533650-26545492 GCA_030265395.1 Rhina ancylostomus
ATGCCCTCTGAAATGACCTGGCTAAGCCACACAGTTTAACATTCAAATGGACTGCAATGGCTCTAGGTGGCAGCTCACCACCACCTTGTCAAGGTGATTAGGAACCAGCAATAAATGTTGTCCTTGCCAACAACACCCAAATCCTGACAATAAATTAAGAAATCTTGGTTTGTGAGCCATTTTAAAAGAGCATCATTATCACCTGACTTCATGTTTACATATGTGGACTCACTGGTCAGGATCAAAGGATCATGATCAGAGCAGGAACTCTGGCTAATAGTTTTATCTTTCAAGTGCAGGGTTAGTTAAACTTTATTTTTTTGTTAAAGAAACAGAAAATTTATGCCAACACACAAGAAGGGGTTCCTGTCAGTCACCATTTTATTTGCAGTAATACATTTACAGGAATGAAAGGCAGCATGCTTGCAAGGTAGGATCCCATTCTATTTCATCCTCCTTCTCTTTGCCTTAACCTCCTGCCTCAGATCCTGTTCATGTCTCCTTCAGCTGCTTGGTGCTGTGTCCTGAAAGCAGCCCCGTTTGTGCCACTGCATATCTCTGATGCGGCGGATAGATTGGATCAGTGGCTGGTTAGAATCCCATTCATTCCAATGCTTGTAATCTGCCTTTTCAAAGACATACTGCCGTCCTCTGTAACCTGGGTACTGGTACCCTACCCACCTGCAGGACCACACAACAAAATATTTATTCTACATTTTTCTGAATAATTGGGATAATGTTCATCATTTTTACAACCTTGGATGCACTTCATGTTGAAGAAGCTCCTATGGAAAATACATTCCCATTTTCTATAGAATTTCTTGTTTGTCTATCCCATCAAATCCAGGTACCATACCCATGCTAACTTCTTTCCATTGGTCTAGCAATTGTGGCTTGCAACTTATAACTTTTTAGCCATGCAAGTTAATCAATCGAAGCTTGTGATATCACAGTTAACCCTCCCTGTCAGCATTCATCCTCCTCCTCTCAAAAGGTGATGAATCTCTGGAATTCTCTAACCTGAAAGACTGTGGAGTCTTGGTCACTTAGGGTGTTTAAAGAGGAAGTAGATAATTTTCTGAAAGATCGGGGAATTGGGGCGCTACGGGGAACTGGCATAGAGGAGGAGTTGAGGACTGGGGCAGATCAGGCAATGACAATATTGAATGGTGGGGCAATCTTGAAGGGCTGAGTGGCCTACACCTTCGATTTTCTTATGTACTTGTGTTCTTGACAGAAGCACCGATTCTAGATTTGCTCTGATAATAAAAAACACAAAGAATTATCTCCAATATATGGATTTTGTTATTCTCATATGTAGATTCCTGAGGCAAAATATTAAAAATCTCTGCAGTCTTTGTTAGTGAAGAAGTAAATTCACACATTTGTAACTTCTTAATCCTGTGCAATACTAACAGTTAATATTTGCTGATGATCAACCAGTCAGGTGTAGTTTAAAAAAATTACCTAGATTTTTGATACTGCATTTACAATCCATGTATTATTTGCTTCTCACTATCCTCAGTTGACTTCATGGTAGACAATTAAAGGTTGGGCATTGAATGGATAACTTCCTAATGTGGCATTTAGAAAGTGCAAACCAATTTGTTAATTTTTTTTCAGTGAACTGTGGATGCCAATTCTGTAGATTAAGATTGTTCAAAGCAAGTGTGGCCACATCTGCACATGTTCAGTCAGCAGGTGTGGAAAGATTTTCCACTGGATACTTTATTAGTAATAGAATTGTTGGTATTGAAAAAATAAACAGATGTGTAAAGATTTTTTTAAATCATGCTCTTGGCTTGCTCCCAGCAAAGCACAGAGATTGACCTATATTTCCTTTAAGACTTGACTACCTTAGTTGGAGAGGGGTGGGCATTGCAGGGAAAACAATCAGCCCGTAATGGTGTGGGTCCTGGAGGAATACTCATTCTTCTAAAACTCATCATTATGAATAGGGCCCTGACAGAAAGGGGGACTGACATTTACTATTTTTTTCTCAATAATTGCCACAAGATGGGCACAGAACCTCATCTTGCACATTTAGCAAGCCTATTGTCTGTCAAAGGTCCAACTGAAAGTAAATTTGGGGCAAGAAATAGGTCCCTATCAGATTTTCCAGTGGGATACCTGCCCTGACTGACCGACTTCCATCGATCTTCCTTACAAAATCAATTATCCTCCCGTGTTTATTTCAAGATCTCATACAGGATTGTGAGAAGCATACTTCTCACTTTGAGGTATTCTTTACCCAAGGATACCTCACATTTTTTTTTAAAAGGCTGCTACTTCCTTGGCTATTCACTTTGGTCCAGGATCTGTGTTTCCAAAATAATACAACAATAAATTAAACCCACCTTCCTTATTTCTATATTTCCCTTATCATTTATGGTTCTAGAGTATGGTTCATATAAATGTGGGAATGTCAGGAGCAGTTTTAGAACAGTGGGCTACACAACATTCTTTTGAGGCATACAGCAAGAAACCTTCAAATTGACCTCAGTGTTGGTTCAACATGATAATATAAGAATGTGGAAGGAAACTGTTTTTAATGGACCAAGGCATTCTTACGTTCCATTGGTGGCTTTGATGCTGGCTACCCTATTCTGGAATCCATGAGCCCAAAGGCTGGGAACGTCATCTTCTACAATCTCCATCTTCCTTCCGTGATAGCCAGCATTCTCAAAGAGACTGATCTTGTGCCCATCACCATCCTAAAGTAAAGTAAAACAAAGAGCATGGAGTAATATAATGTTATCAATTGGCTTGTAACCTGTTACCAGCATCACTCACAATTTTCCAACATGCTGTTACGACCTGTTGGTGTTTGACTGAAAGACCAATCATGCCTTGGATCATGTAAGGCCTGCTCCTGAAATAAAGTACTATCCTTACCTTGGCTACTGTTGGGAAGTCTGGTAGTTAAAGTTCCACTATAATTCTTCAGAATGGTCCCAAGTACAATAAAAGATAGTTGTAGAAATAGACTGGCATAGGCTGTGAAGAGATTTATGGATGGGACTGAGGAACATAAATACACCATATCGGTGTTCCTTTTCCCACTAAGGATCAATTGAGAACAAGGGCAATGGATTATTCAGACAGTTTTCCTTTGTACTGCTGTTTCATGTTCATATTAACTCTTATGATCTTCAATTTCACTTTTGAAAGGATGCTTTTCTATATATGCAAGGATTATCCTTTGAATAGGTGGTCCTAAATTTATTGTGGAAGTTCCACTGTGAAAATACAATCTATTTCATTTATCCTACCCCTCTATTCTTGGAGGCTATACTTTTTGCCTTAGAGCATTACAGGCTATTTATTCTGTATTCTATACATTTTGCATTTGCATATTTCCCACTGCTTATTTGTCAATCTACAGACAACTTTTCTTCCTCAGACCAGATTCATTTTTATCTTTCATCATCCATGTGTCGCTATTTGTGCTTTAAAGTGTGCTTCTCCCTTTTGATGTCCAGCTCACTGTAAACGCTTCTCTCTTTTATGGACAGTTTTACCGTCATTCACGTTGTTCTTGAGGTCGTTCTTTCTGTATATTAATTTCTAATCTTTGGGAGTCTCTCTCACTATGTCTTTTTTGGAATGGATATCGTTCTGCTATTTATTTTCATCTTCCAGTAACATAACTCAGCTGCATTCTGTTGTTTGTCTTTCTTTTTGACACTGTATATACATCTATCTTCCTTGACCCATAAGTAAATGATACACAGACATTTGTCTTTCCTTTTCTCTTCACCATTTCTCACTAAGTGTTTCTTCCTTTTGCTCAGGGTGCATTTCTGTTTTTATTGTCTGTCAGACTTTCCTTGCATGTGAGCACCTCTTACTGCATATATATCTGTCTCCCTTTGTTCATGATTATGAGCCTACATTTTTTTTGAAAGGCTAATTGTAAGTGGACATTAGTGGCATGAGCTTTCAGAGTACCTTAATTTCTTCTCTACCAACTCATGCCTGCTATTAGTAGGTCCATTAGATCACTCAAGTTAAGCCATGGTTGAAGTGATTTTGGCAGCATCAATACAGTGCATGAACTCTGTGCAAAAGAACTTCTGTAATTCTAAACTTGAACAGCAACAGCTGAAATGTTTTCTGCAACCAAAATAAAGAAAAATAATTGTAGATGCTGGAAGTCTGAAACAAAGCTAGAAAACCTCAGTAAGATCAGATAACATCTGTGGTAAGAAAAACAGTTAAAGTTTCAGGTCTGTGACCCTGATCTTTCATCAGATGACTTGATAGATTTTGCCCTCTGATTCAGGAGAAAGGTGTTACCAGTTTAATGTCTACTTTTCACTAGTCACGCACTGGATGCAACGGGGTACTCCATAAGTATTGGGGAATGTCTGTGTGTGTGTGTGTGTGTGTGTGTGTGTGTGTGTGTGTGTGAGAGAGAGAGGGAGAGGGAGAGGGAGGGAGGGAGAATGTAAATGTATGTTTTTTTAGAGCATTCACTCAAGCTTTCTGAACATGAAGGGGCAAATATGTGTCCCACATTTGTAATCTTATGTCTTACAAGTTTTGTTATGATTATGGGAAGGGGAAGTTGTGTCTCTGCTTACCCACCTCTCCTTGTGCCTCTGTGTAGGGGTATTGTCTTTTGCATGTGCCATTTGCTCTAATCCAAACATATTGTTTCTTTCAGTCCAGACAGTCCTTCATTTAGATTTTGCAGGTCTCCCCAGTCTCTTTTACACTGTACGTCTCCCTCAGCTCAGTCTTTCTAAAATGTTTTTTCTTCTAGGCACCTGTCTGCCATGCTGTTATTTTCTCTCTCTTTTTCTGTATTTGCTTAGTCACAGTATCTGTCTCTCACTATGTTATGACTTTTGCTTCCTGATACAGGATTTGCTCTCATTTTGTGATTTTCTCTACTGACTGTATTTTTCTCTCTTTCTTTCTCTTTAAAAGTTTTATGTGAATATGAGAAACAAATAGGATACTCACAATGTGGAGGGGTCGAAGCGACAGCAACCTGTCACTATTGTGACTGTTAGACCAGGTGTCCCATCGCGGGTATTCGCCCTTCTCCAAAACAAACTGCTCACCGTTGAACTTCTGCTGCTCAAAACCCACCCATCTGGGAACAAAAACCAATAATGGTTAATCACATGGACACAGTTCAAGAGCCTCAATCACACTTTAACCCAATAAAATTTGATTGAGGAGATCTTTCATATAAATCTCCATCTGCTGTTCGAGCAATAATTAGCCAGTGATAATAATACCATTGTCAAACAGAAGCTGTATATTCATGTTTGTTAAACTTGGGCTATAACTAACTTTGAGAACATTTTTGCTCATGCTTTGTAAGTATTGTGCCTTGCCGGAGTATCATTCATAGTCGCAGGCAGTTTTCTAAACCATACCAAGGTGGTCAAGGAAGTTATCATTACCAAGCAGTCCTCTCGACAGAATAAATACACCATACAACACAAATCAACAATCAAGAATTGTGGTTAATTTTGAACATGGGACTTTCCTAATGTGTTGAAATTGTGGTCCAACTCAGTGTTTTGAAACTAAAAGTTCATCAGACACTTCAAGTATCTACACTCCACATTTTAACTAATTCTCCCAGCACTTACCATATGACGTGTTTGCAGTTGCATTAGAATTGGGGATGGGGTGGAATTATCAGGGCCAACAACAATTAAATAGCTTAGTGTAGAATGGGCCCTTCATAAATCAGCGTGTGGAGGGTAGCAACAACAAAGGGTTGTCATAGATAGGAATATTATGAAAAAAGGCAAATATCATGACCTTCTCTTGAATTGAGTGATGAGACCATTTGTGATGTTACTTGTAGCTCTCTTAACTTGAATACAAATCAGAACCTCAACTTCAGAAGAATCTAATATTTGAGCTTGATGGATAAATATTCAACTTTATCATCATAATTGCAACTTCAGGCCTCACTGTTAACTGTCCCCAGCAGTAGTTTGCTGAATGCCACCAGAATTATTCTATTTGCTGATGTTATCAAACCATTGAAAGCAGATTCAACCTGAACCAGACAAAGGCCAAATTGATGAGTTATCTTTAGTGTTTAACTTTCTAAACTAAATGGTTTGTAAAACCTTTTCAGCCCCTTTGTCTTCTTGTTCCCATAGTTGATCTATTGGGAACAAATAAGAATGGTCCTAAAAAAAAGTGTGAATTTTTGGAAAAGTTCTATTCAAGTTTCCATCTTTTGTAGTCTCTATCCTAGAAATATTGAAACCCTATTGGCAAGCTAGAAAGGAAAACAGTCTCCTCCTCCTGATGTCAGAGTATTCTAAATCCATGAGGACTTGGACACCAGAGGTAGCCTATCCATTGCTAGATCATCTTAAGCAATAGAATGGTGTGCCCAATGCACAAGAAAATTATGTCCGAAATATCAATGCAAATATTACTGGTACTTAAGATCAACCGTTGCTGCTGTACTGCGACAACTTATATCAATCCCGAGCATCTTCTTCAGATAGCAGAAGCTCAAATGGTCTGTTAATCCTCTTTCAAGTGCTATTATTGTAAACCATTTCATCTGCACAAAAGCCTTAATTAACTTTCACTTGCAGAACCTGATTTCCTGAAGCACCCATTAAATTAGTGCAAACTATGACTGGATCACCATTGTACCATTCTCCAAGTCTTTTTAGCACAAGGATTTGGAATAGGAGCATATCTGTTCTTGCTGCAGTTGAGAAAGCAAACCTTATTAATGTAGTTACTAGATTTGTCACTGTTTCAACTTTCATAAACTGTGGTTAATATGGAGACTGAAAGAAGCCAGTAAAATCCAGAAGCAGAAGTTATAAGATGAAGATTGCCTGACAAACAATATTTGGACCTCTAACCATTAGCTTTTCTATATATCCCTTTAATCATGGGCTCTCTCTGTTCTTTGCACATCTAGATAAAATGGATTTACTTACGGACCACTTTCCACATGGATTGAGCCAACTTTTTCAAATCCTTTATCTGCCAAGTTCATACATTCTCCTGTAAGCTCACACTTGCGTCCCTGGAAATTCTCAAGCTCATATATTGTGAGCTTAAGAAATATTAAAGCAAAATAGATTAATGAAATTTATTGAGTAATAACCTGGACTGTCAAACAAAGCCCTCAATATTAGCTGGGATATCAAGGGATATTGTAAATGAAAATAAGGAATTGGTAGACACGTTGATTAATGGATACATGGAACAGTCCTTGTTTCAGCATTACTCAGACCCCCCTACCCCACGGCCCCCACCCCCACTTTCCACTATATTGATGACTATATTGGTACTGCTTCCCACATTCAAACAGAATCCAAAAAAATCATTACTTATGCTGCCAATTTTCACCCTGCTCTCAATTTCACATGGTTCATTTCTAACTTTTCCTTTCATTTCCTGGATTTCTTGGTCTCCATTTCAAGGGACAGGTTGGTGACCAACATCCATTATGAGCCCACAAACTCCAACAGCTTTCTCAACTCCATTTAATTCTCTCAAGACTTTCCACACAGATGCATTGAGCTATCTTCCTTTTGCCTTAACCTGATTTCACCTCTACTATAATTGACAGAGCCCTCAACTAGATGGTATTTCACACACATCTTCTCTCACTTGTCCCAGCCAGAGCAAAAATAGGGTACCCCTGGTGCTTCCCTTCCACCCCACCAGCCTCATCATTCAATTTATATTTCGATACCTTCAATGAGATTCTACCACCTGACACATCTTCCCCTCCCATTCTATTTCAGCATTTTGAAGAAACTATTCCCTTGGTAATTTAGTTAAGCAACTAGAGGCAAACAGTTGGGATGAAGGCCAGATATTCAATTTGGCTGTTTTTAACTAGTAGTGTCGCTGTCAGTGCGGCAACTATTCATCTTATTTATAATAATTTAGATATCATGGCAGAACGATCTTATTCAAGTTTGCTGATGACCCAGAGATAAGTGACTTCATAAGCAGTTTAGATGAAAACATTAAATTACAATGAGACATTACTAGATTGAGGCAAAACTATGGCAAATGGATTCCTCTGTAAGTAAACATGAAGTTATTTACTTTAAATACAAAAGGACAGACTACATTTACTGAAATCTAACAACAGTGGAAATCAGAAGTTTGAGTGCATTGATTTTAACAGAGAATACAGAAAATAGTAAATATAAATGCAAAGGTCTTTTTTAAAGGACTAAGGCACAAAGTGGTAGAAGTTATGCTACAATTCTACAAATGCCCTAGATGGATTACACCTAAAGAAATGACAGCAATTCTGGGCATGGCACCATAGAAAAGAAGCAACACCTTTGGAGAGAGTTAAGCTGTGATTCCATGATAGTTCAATGGACTAAATTATAAAGAAAGATTACCCAGGCTGTGCTCCCTGGAATTTTGGGTGATCACATTGAAATCTTCAATATATTAAGAGAAACTGATCTAATAGATAAAGGAACATTATTTCTGCAGGGAATCCATTGTCTAGGAGTATAGTCAAAAAGTTGGAGGTAGGCTTTTCATCAACAAAGTTTAGAAACACTTCTACAGGCAAAGAGTGATTTGAAAAAGCAATAAGTTGGTAGGTTAAGTGTTAACTGTAACTGAGACTCAGATATTTGTGGACCAAAGGTATTAAGGGACATGAGACAAAGGCATTATGGAATTAGTCAGAGGTCTGTTGTGATGTTAGAGTAGTTGAACAACCTCCAAGAAGCCAAGAGTTTGACAGGATGGGAGCGAAAATTCTTTATTCAAAGGGTTGTAGATGCTTAGTTGTTGAGACTACCAAAGAAATATTGGGAGGTTTTTGTACAAATTAGGAATAAGGGGATTGAGTTGGAACGTACAGACTGCAGATAGAATGACTGAGTTGGAGTAGGGAACCAATACATTCCTGCATGGCCGCCACCTTTTCTTGTGGTATGGGACATAATTGATTGTACCAGGATCTTTCATGACATTTAGTTAGATTTGCCCATCCTCATTCAGCAATTCAAACATCTCGTCTGTAAACTTTCCGAAATTGCAATCTATGAACATCGAGGATATCTGGACAAATATGGAGGGGCAGCGAAAGGGACAAGCATCTGTTGCTCTCCAACCAATCAAACTGGAGCACGGTGAAATAGGGAAGAGAAGTGTACGTTAGAAAACGTTTACTTGCTATCAAATCAGGTACCAAAACACAACTTAAGGACAGAAAGTTTGGATTAAAGGATTGAGAAATATGTCTTTAAATTTATTTTTACATTTTATGTCTGACATTTCCAACAACTGAAGCAGCGAGACTTCACACGTTAACTTTTTCTAGTGCCAAAGAAAGCAGTCTGGTAAATTCCGTGTTGCATTACTAACGTTCGGTACCTTATAGTTTACTTCCGGCACAGCCTGGCTTTTCCCAGCTGTCTGCTGTTCCGGCTCGTTCTGTTGTTCTGCCATCAGTTTACCTTAAAATGTAATGAAACTAGTTACAATCTCTGCTGTAAGACGGGCGGCCAACCCGCTAACCGTTTAAACGAGGCAGTGATTTACAGCTCCCACACCGCGCGGGTTGGATTTGTGACCGCATTCCAAGCCCTTGGTCAGACCCAAGCAATCAGAGGTGGTGACGCGCTTCATCCACCCCTGAACAATCCCCATTTCTGCACTGAAAAAGTAGAACGTTAATGCTGGACTCCCAATCCACACTTCAATGCGCTCAAAATCCAAAGCAAACAAAATGGGTAACCTGCTGCCAAAGAAATATTAGCAGAATTCAGTATTTGATTTGCAACACGTGGAGAAAATTAATTAAAATTAGGTGCAAAACATAGATTGACTTGCATTATAGGGAGAACGGGCAATGAACAGGTAACAGTTAAAAGCTACGAAGACGTGGGTCTGGATGGAATGAGTTCTGGATTAATCCGCTAGTCCTATCAAAATAACAGAAGATAAAATCTTAATCCAGAATTGTACAAAAAATCATTTAGTGAAAATTTAAATAATTATTTAAAATCTGAAATAGCGAAGTAGTTATAAATCTATTTAAATAACAGTTGTAAAGGCTTTGTTAAAGGATACAGAATCTTTATACAATGTTATATTCTTTAAATGGAATTGTAAATGGTGAAACCACTTAGAGCACAGGCGAACAAGTTTCACAAAAACTGCAGCTCGAATGCCTGTACCGTGTGAACTGGGCTCGGCGACTGTGTCCTCCTGAATGGATGCCGCTTCCTTCTCCACACCCGCCCTCCTATTTAAGGCCTCAGAGCGACAGCATTTCCCAATTCACTGTCAGCAGACGCAGCAGAATCCAGCGAACATCATCGCATCTGATTGTCAGCCGTACAGACTGGAGGCAACAAACCCCAATCCCGCAGATTTCCAACCCGCCTGGTGATTTGGAAAGATTAAAACCCGGACTCTCATCAGCAATTTTACAACTAGCAGCACCAAGCATGCCAGAAAGCAACACTGCCCCAGACTGCTAGCATCGACACTTTCATTTGGACTCGGCGGCCAGCTTCGTTAATGCTCCATTGACAGACTTAATGAAGGGATAATCAATTGAAAAACATGAGGGAATCAAATTGGACAACAATATGATGAGGTGACCGAGCTGGGTTTAAATCTGAGCTGAGAGCAGGGAGGCAGGGATTGGCTGTTGTTGGAGTGTGTGACAGGAAGGCGCAGCCTGTGTCAGGGAGCAGGAGCAACAGGCCGGCTATCTGAAGTCGTGGCGTTTGTACAGCAACTCCATTTGTTACAGTCAAATTGTGAATGGAAAGCTGCGTTAGATACATTACCGAAGATCCCGACACCTGAAAATGGAAAAGGTCATCGCTCCTTTTAACCCTAATCCCAGGTAGTTGAGATATTTGGTCGGGTGGTTGGGAAAGCAACCTGACCAACTTTCTTAACTTTGGGGAAATGCCATTCCACGTTGGAAATTTCTGTGAGGGGTTGCATTGGCATACTGGTTTAAAGAAAACCTGATATTTGTTGGACAAGTTTTGTCAACATCCGGATAAGAAAGAGAGTATTGGGACCAGTGGAAGTTTAATTATAAACTCAAATTTAAATCAAATTAAACTTTCATTGATATAAAACTTTTAATGTAATAAGTTCTGACATTTTATATGAATTTTCAAAGAATTAATAACAAGTCACATATTAGAGCAGATAACCAGAGCTTGGTCAAAGAATTTGATTTTCAAGGGCATCTTAAAGGAGGAGATTGAAAGATGGAAAATCTCAGGGTGGGAATTCAAGAGCTTAGAATATAGGCAATGAAAGCTCAACTGGAGATCAAAAGAGAAAAACCGGAATTGTGCGCAAAGCCAGAATTGGAAGAGTGCAGTGAGCTGAGGGAGTTGGAGGGCTGGAGAGGGATTGTAGGGATAGGGACAGATAGGACATGAATTAAGAGAATCTTAAAATTGAAGCAGGCAAAGAGACAATAACAAAAAGGGGAGAAGAGTGAACAGGCCCTGGTTGAAGATGAAGTGCAGTAGAAAACAAAGAAATAGGAAAATGCAGCATTGGATTTAGAGGCAGTTCACAAATTATTGTCTATGTTGACCCAATTATACCACTGTTCTGCCCATTCATATACTGAATGCAGAAAACATGCATAGTCCCACTCATGGAAAGCAAATGATACATACATTTTATGGATTGAATGATGGCTAAAAATTTATCTGTAAACCTTTAGGAATAGGAATCTAAGCCATGCAAAGCAATAATCAGATGGGGGGGGGGGGGTGGGGTGCAAAACCAGAAGTATTTAAGAAACAATTGTATGCTAAAATGTAAGGTCTTTCTCACTGAGCAAACCAATATGACCCAAATA
>JARFYF010000046.1:26602109-26617519 GCA_030265395.1 Rhina ancylostomus
TGTTCCCAATTCACTGCTCAAATCTATAAACATACAAATTCTGTCCTTTCAGATATTTGTCCAGCTCCTGATTAAATGCTACAATTGAATCTGCCTCTGCTGCTATCCCTGGCTGTGGATTCCAAACTTTAACCACTCACTGTGTAAAAAATAATGTTCCTCACATCAATTTTGCCAATCACCTTCATTCTATATCCCCCAGTTTTGACTTCTCCACCAATGGGAACAGTCTCTTTTCTACATACACTCTTGATATGCTTTATGATTTTATATACCTCTATCAGATCCACTTGTAAACTCCTCTGTTCTCAGGAGGACAATGCCAGCTTTTCCAATCTATCCACAAAAATAAAATCCTTCAGACTTGGAGCCACTTTAGTGAGTCTCCTTTGTAAGCTCCCCAAAGCTTTCACATCGCTCCTAAAGTGTGGCAGTTGACATAGTTTTCTAGTTATGTCCAAAACGCTGTTTCATAATGGCCCACCATGACTTCCTTGCTCCTGTATTCTTTGTCTCTACTTACAAAGACCCTTTGTCTTTACGTTTTTGAACCAATTTCTCAACCTGTCTTGCTACAGCCAACATAATATGAACATACTCCTTCAGTTCTCTTCATTGTACTCCTTTTGAAATTTTGCCTGATAGTTTTATTGCCTCTAGTCATTCTTCCTACCAATATTAACACAGGGTTAAATTTAACCTACCACCTATTTGTCTATTCAACCAGTAGCTTATATCTTCTTGGTGTCCATTATTATTGTCCTCTAGTTCACTACACCTCCAATTTTTGTGTCATTTGGAAATTGTACTTGTACACCTAAGTCCAAACCATTAATATATCAGGGTCCTATTATCAAGCTCTGGGGAATTCCCTATAATCTACAAAAGCTGTATTTCACCACTGCTCTGTATTTCTTGTTACACAGCCAATTTCCTATCCATGCTGCTCCAGTCCCTTTTATTCCATGGGTTTCAATCCTGTTGATAAGCCTCCTCTGTAGTATTTTATCAAATGCTTTTTGGAAATCAATATATACCCATGAACCACATATTCCTTATTGACCCCCTTGATACTCCATTAAAAATCTCCACCATGCCAGTAAAACATGATTTCCTTTAAATTGGCCCTCCCAAATCAATACACGCTTGTCCAAGTAATTGCAAGTTCTGTACCTGATTATTGTTTTCAGAACTTTCCTCGGGTGTGAAATTAAACAGTCTGGTCTGCAGTGGCTGCGTTTACCCCTGCATCCTTTTTTTGAACGTGTAGTATGTGGAACATAAAATGGAAAATGTTCCATTCCTCAGTATAATAAACACAAGAAAACAGAACATAAACAGCTGGAGAGCTCAGTTAGTCAGGCAGCATCCGTAGAGGAAAATGGACAGTCGACGTTTTGGGTTAAGACCCTTCATCATTTCCAGCTATAGATGCTGCCTGAGCTGCTGAGTTCCTCCAGCAGTTTGTTTTTTGCTCCAGACTGCAGCTTCTGCAGTCTCTGATATCTACAAGAGTCCAGTTCAGATTGTAACTGCATCTCAACATCAACGTACAGACAAAATGGAGAGGAAGTGTAAGTTTTCACTTGATAAATTCAGACCCTTTCCAGATCTATGAATCAAAAATACCTTTGCTCCCATGTACCAAAGAAAGTCTATGTTTATCTTGCTTCCCAGAAGGAATAAATTAGAAATGGAATTGATTTTTCCAAGCTTTATGGAATCATTCCAAGTTTTGACCTGTCTACCCTGCACAATGCTATTTATTTCTTTCAAGCATTGGGGCACAGCTTAAACAATGCAGACAATCCTTAGTAGCTCACCTAAGTAATTATTCTTCAATATGATTGAAATCTAGCTGTTCTCACACACATCAGCTATTTACCAGCAAATGGAAATCCAGTTTATCTTAACCCAATGGGAAAGTAATAATTTTACTAAATATAGCAAATGCAGATTCAAATGGCATCATGTGCTGTTGTGAGCTCCAACACATTGTGCCACGTTTACTTGTTTGCTGCTGATTAAGAACAAGCCCAAGTCTACATATTAGTTTCCAATTAAACCAGTTCCTCAATCAAATTAAAGGAACCCAATGGATGGGTGAATGAGACTTGTTCTACTGGAAGGAATTTGAAGAATAAATACAGATATGTTTGAACATTAAATGGTTATATTTAACATGAGAAGATTTTTATAATCAAAAGAGCTTAACCAAGACCTGCTATCCCACTGGCTATGTATTGTGATGTCACACTAAGTCAGCCATTTATGCATTAGTATAAGCATTAATTCTATCAGAATGAAAGATGACTTAATATTTTGGTGTTAACACTGCAGCACTTTGAAATGACACTGCAAATGAAAACACATCTTGTTTCTTCTCACTGTCTACAAGGAATGGGCTGCTGCAGACACCAGTGGGGGAGGGGATCTTCTTTCTCTTCAACCTTTATGTACTATTGGGAGGGATGAGGCAGTTTAAACAGTGGTATTAAGGTGATACTGCACTTATTTCAAGTATCACCTTAATATTCACACTATCATCTCCAAACCCACCATGACTGCTTTTCTGATGGGCAGTGTAAATAACCTGGAATTTGTAAACTGCCTGCAGCAATTCAGGAAGCTGCTGACACCATTTAGTCTACCTCTGTAGAAACTCCTGACAATATTCCCAAGATGCTACGGTTTTCTTTATAGTTCACCCTCTGTGCAATGAGCACATTATTAACCATAGTTTTCACACTTTATGGAACTCACGGTGACAAGTTTAGAAATGTGTTGATCTGAAAAACTGCCGTGGGATTCCCTAACCCACTCTCTCTCCCATGCAGCAAACTCGGTGATTATACACCAGTGAGGCAGAGTACCATAGCCTGGAAACTCCAGGGATAATAAAATAAACACAGAATAGAACATGGAACAGTACAGCAGAGGAACAGGCCCTTCAGCTCACAAAAAGTCTGTACTGAACACAATGCCAAATTAAATTCTCTTCTGCACATAATCCATATCCCTCCATTCCCTGCATATTGTGTCCATCTAAAAGCCTCATAAACACCACCATTGTATCTGCATTCACCATTACTCCTGGCAGCCCATTCTCTGTGTAAAAAAAGCTTGCTCCACACATTTCCTTTAAACTTTCCCCCTCTCATCTTAAATGCATGTCATCTAGTATTTGACATTTGTACTCTAGGAAGAAAATTCTGACTGTCTCTCATAATTTTATAAAATTCTATCAGGGAAGACTGGCTAATTGTGCCTTTCTTTCCAGTAAACCATGTGCTGTACATTCCACCAACTGATGCACTCATCCCTATTTACTGACTCTGTTCAGGACAGAGAAACATCCAAAAAAGTCCTCCAAAAAAACAGGCTGCTGAAAATATTGTGACTTCTCGAAAGCATCAACATTTCAAGGCATCAATCCAACAATGCACTTGACCTCATCAGTTACATTCGTACATGAAGTTCTTACTGTCCCAGCAGGATAACAGAATATACTGTGTATCAGTTGATTATTTTTATCCTTCCAAGCTAGAGTTTCTTTCATTGGAAGGTAATGGTTCAGTTCCTTTCAAAGGGAGTTGAGTAACAGCATCAGTAGAAATTGTTACTGTATGCACAGTAGGGAAAAAATAAAACCTTTATAATTACAGTGCAGGTAAGTAGAATATCTTCTATATCCACTGTGCTAATTAGATAGAGGATGCTGGAGGGAAATCCCACCTACGTTTCCTGACTTTGTTTAGATCACTGAGTAAAGTCTAGGGCAATGCTGTCAGTGTGCACTTTCTGGGAAGCACCATGATGCAGCTTCAGCAGGCACCTTGGTTGTGGTTGCCTGCATACAGAGTTCTTGTCTGTGATTAAGATGGGAAGAGAACATAGTGCTTTAACAAAATTCTAGCTGACACTGTGTGTATTTTGTTTGTCACTGTCATGGTCCAGTTGGGCCAAATGACATGCATATCTGCAGGTGATATTCTACGACTGATTGAACAAGCAGATGGACCATTATACTGCTAGGGCTGGTTGCTCTATGATTTATACCCTTTATGGCAAATGAGTCCGTAAACATGTAGAAAATTATTACCATTTGTAATGGCCTATGAACAAAGCTACCTACAAAATTTCTTCTCGAACAGAGGGGTTCCTGAATAGCAAATCGCCACTTAACCAAATTCAGGGAGTTCAGGTTCAGCTTCACTTCCACCAGGACCACAGGACGCCATTGTTAAATAACTGAACAGAAGGAACCTGCACTGAGGAGGATCAACCACTCATTGATTGTGTAAACTCAAAAGTGCAATTAGAGGTCTCCATCATCATGTTATACAGGCTAATCTATTATCCAAGATGAAATAAACATGAATTACATATATGCAGCACATTATCCAGCCATTAGGATCACTCGGAGCACTTTCCATGCCTTGCTTTACATCTGAAGTGTATCTCTTCCTGAATAGCAAACATGGCTGCCAATCTACACATAGTAGCAGGGAACAAATGAAAAGAGTGACCAGCTAATGTTTTTCTATATAGTGTTGTTGGTAGACAACAACATATTGACTAATCTGTAAAATATTTATGCATGGTGGAAAAAAAGGCTTTCAGCCAAGTCAACCCAAGTACAGATCTTGTACAATTGGCAGAATGATGGGCTGAACCCAAGGTATTCATATTTCTGATGGGGCGGGGCAGGGTGTGGCTTTAATTAAAGCTACATTTTGGTGAAATGTTCACCCAACGTCTAGAAGCAATCAAATGAATTTGATTTTAATCATGCAAGATCTGGGCCATCATCCCATGTATGAACTTCACCAACCATTCCCTGAAGGTCAAGGCACAGAATCTCTTGAGGCTAACTGGCTACTGAGAAGGTCTGTTCTCTTCCAACTGGGTCTTCCCAGTGACCAAGTGTAATGAATCACATCCAGTTTACCAATGGGTTAGCCAGATGAGAAAGAACCTTTCAATGTTTGTGGTGCCATTTAGCCCTCACAATTCGGAATGGCCCACTTATTCAATCACAGTCTCAGCACAGGAACTATTGCAATACTATGGAAAAAAGGTCACAGAATAGTCAAATACAGGCAAAATAAAGAATTTACATTCATGATCCCAGAACGCCCCAAACCATTTCACATCCAATTAAGAAAGTCAATGGCAAATGTGGTAAGAGACCAATTTATAAACAGTACGACTGCAATAGTTCCAGTGCCAAGACTGCGATTCAGGCTCCACTATCAAGGAAATAAAACTGGTTAACTGGTTAACAAAGTCAACTGGTTAAATATTGTGGACCATGGATAAGGGCTGCATGGAACACTACTCTGCTCTTCCACAAATAATGCTTTGGGGTTTGCAGACAGCTGTGGTTTAAGGTTAATGCCTCATCCCAAAGGTAGCACTCCCAACAGTGAAAATCTCACCCCTAGTATTCTAGTGGAATGTTAAGGGGCTCATGTACTAAACCTTACAGCCATCTGACTCAGAAGTACGTTACCACTGATCCTCGGATGACACTTCAACAAGTACCCCATTGCACCAGTGAAATCCACAGATTTCTCCATTCAAACCCATTCTGTAAAATTCCAAATTAATATTTAAAATGTTTTGCTTTATCACAATACATTGTGGATAGAGGCTTACAGGGTTATGCACTACAAAACTAGGCCCTTTGGCTCACAATGTCCATACTGACAATCAAGTACTGATGAATACCAGTCCCATTTACCAGAACCTGGTCTGTAGCCTTCTATACATTGGTGATTCAAGTGCTCATCTGGATATTTCTTAAATGTTGTGAGAGCACTTGCCTCTACCACTCACTCAGGAAGTGTGTTCCTGATTCAAACTTCTGAACCTCTTACCTCTCATCCTAAATCTATGCCCTCTAGTTTTAGATATCTTTGCTATGTGGAAAGGTTTCCTACTATTCAGTCTCTCTATACTTATTATAAATTTGTATGCCTCTATTAGGTCCCACTTCAGCCTCCTCCCCTCCAAGGAGGAGGAAACTCAGTCCATCTAATCTCTCATCTTATCCGAAATCCTCCATCGCAGACCACATCATGGTGAATCTGCTCTGCACCTTCCCCAATGCAATCAAGTCCTTCCTATAGTGTGGTGTACACAATACTCCAGCTGCAGCCTAACCAATGTTTTATAAAGTTATATCATAACCTCCCTGCTGTAATATTCTATGTACCTACAAGTGAAGTCAAGTATTCCATATGCCTTCTAGAATACATTATCTATCTGTGCTGCCACCTTCTGGGATCCAAGGACTTGAACTCTGAAGTCACTCTATTCCTCAATAATCCTCAAGGCCCCACCATTCATTGTAAATATCCTACCCTTGTTTGACCTCCCAAAGTGTATCACCTCATACTTTTCAAGATTAAATTCCATCTGCCATTGCTCTGCCCATCTTATCAATGGATCAGTATCACCCTGTTGCCCAGGACTATTCTATCAACAACAGCACCAATTTTTGCATTTTCTGCAAACTTACTAATCATACCTCTTGTATACATTAACAACTTGGATATGAATGTAACAAACAGCAAGGGTCCCACACTGATCCCTGCAGTACCCCACTGGTCACAAAACCACAGAACAAACCATCCACCAGCACCTTCTACCTTCTATTGACAGGCCAATTTTGGATCTAATTTGCCAACTTGCTTGGATCCCATGGGCTCAAACCTTTTGGCCAATCTCCCATGTGGGACCTGGCCAAACTTCTTAACACAGTCCATGCAAACCATATCAACCACACTGTCATTATCAGTACATATTGCCACCAATTTGAAAAATTCAATCAGGCAGAATCTCCCCCAAACAAACCCATTCTGAGTTTATGCTTAACAAAGCCCCACACAGGAGACTGGCCAAAAGGATCAAGCCCACAGGATCCAGTGGCCAATGAAGGTTTTAAAATCTTTTTCAGAGCCCAAGCAATCTCCTCCCTTGCCTCCCATTGCATCCTGGGATACATCTCATTAGGGCCCAGAGATTTATCCACTTATAAGCCTGCTAGGGCATCTAACACCTCTAATAACACGTTCCAGAATTTCACCACCTCTCCCTGAGTTCTCCAATTACAATGCCCTTCTCCTCACATTTTGTAACTATACAAAAATATTACTTACAAAGTGACGAGACTATCCAGGTTAAAAGCGTTCCGATAAATACTAGAAATCCAAAATAAAAACAAAATTTCAGAAGAGGACCACAGATGGATCAACGTATGAGATAATATTGAGGGTATGGATCCTTCCTTCATCATGTGTTGCTTGAGGTCTTCCAGCTTTGGAAGGCATTGGTTATTGTGCTGTACTACTGCAGTTTAAAAGTCAGGTTGGTGGCATTTTGCACTCAGAAAATTCATTCTGTTGTCACTTGAAGCCAATAAACCTCAATGGTTTCATTGGATTTCTCACATCAGTTTAGCAATTGGTATAAACTTACTTGTTTTGTAACTCTCTATACATTACAAAGATTTTTCTTGGAAGTATGTCAATGTGATTTTTCTGTACAAGCAGACATACAGTTTATGCTTATGCTCAGTGCAATCACTTTAAGTGTTCTGACACATCTCAATGTAAAGTGCTCATCTTTTACCCCATCTTCAAAACATACATCTGAATGTTGATCCGGGGATGTTCGTGCCCCATACATGACTGCCTTTTACATACACAGATGGAGATATGCCATAGAAAACTTTTGATTCTTGCACATGCTCCACAAGTGAAGACTTAAGAACCTCCAACTCTACCAACTTTCCAATTTTGCTTTTCAGAACATGGACAACGACCAGTGTGGCAAATGAAAACAAAGTATTTCATTCACTCACCAATCCTTGAAAATTGACACTTAGACTCTGGTTTTAAAAGTATCAGAGTTTTATTGTCAGAACTGTCATGCAAGACTAATCTTGTTTCCATTTTGAAAAACCCTCATTACATTGTACATAGGGAAGGGCACATTCCTACACTAGTTAAATAAAGGTGGATATGGTATTCTGGGTCACGTGTTACAAAATCCAGAATAACACTGCCTGCACAGGTGTCTGTTGTTTCGTGGATTGCGTCATTTCAGCACCTTTATATAAATTGCACTACATCACCCTTGCTCTCAGTTATTCTAATTGTTGCACACACCCTAATTATTAGACACTAATATGAAAAGATATTAAAAATTGTGGAGAGTATCACTTATCAGCAGAAAACTCTGTGTGATGGCATTTTATAGTTGCACCTGGACCTAAAATTGCAAATATTTTTAAAATACATTATGTTTACTGTGAATAATTAAGATATTCTTACACATTTTCTTCCATCCCCACCCAATCATGTATATATCCTCCTCCTGAAAGTTTCTCACAGTGTGGGCATAATTTAGTCCATAGTACAGTGGAAACTGACAGCTCCTAGCTTTATGGAACAATACCACAGCACTTTGACCCACCAGTCATTCAGAAAAGAAGCTTCCAATCCCTACTAGGCAGCTGAAGAAAATCTCCCACTCTAACATTGCTCAGTCATTCTGAAATCCAGATGGTTGAAAGTCAACCTCCTGAAGAAAGTGTCTCAAACAACAGCAACTTCTGGAACTAAAACAAAGACATTCATCTGCTGTGATGAAAGATATCAAGCCAGGAATGGGATATTAGCATTCTGATTCTGTCACCTTAGCCCATGCATCAAGCTCCAGCTTACTCACCACAGGATCTGACAGTCATGAGTCACAAATAGCAATCAAAATCCACTCTCCACAAGTGCAAAGGACATGCCAGCTGGCAACCTCCAGAGGCTAGGGGGCAAGGATGAAACCAGTGGCTTTTGTAATGTCAACTAAAACAAATTAACCTAGAGGAGAAAGAGATTTAAACCTAACCAATTCATCCCACTAACTGTGGTGGGAAGAATCAGCCTGGTACAAGTAAGAACAATTTAAATGCTTCATGTATTTTAACCTCAATCAATTAAATGATCTGCAATTTGCACTTCTACCCACAAGTTGTACAAGTTCAGGCAATGGCCTGGTAAGTCTAATTCTGAGTGTTAGGTTAGTTTTCCCCAATTTATACATGAAGCTCAGCCAGCAACAATAAAGACACTTCCAAATAACGGTTCTCTGCAGAGGCTGCGGTGAGATTATCCCCATCCCTCCCATCCAGTGACTCCAAATCTGACCTTGCTAATCAGCAACTCTGATTTGCGTGACCTCAGTTCAAAGTCTCTTGTTCACCTTCCACTTCTTGCAGCCCATAATGGAAGGCATGTCTTCAAATCCTGGGCCCCAAGCTCTGAAACTCCATCCCCAGTCAGCATACCTCCAGTGCTTTCACCTCCAACAGGCTGACAGATATTCAGCTTGAGGCTTGCTTATGTCTAAAATGAAAAGTCAAGCCAGACCCGACAACAACCAATCTGAACCCACCCCAGTCGACTACTGTTGTAAATGACCCAATCTCAAACAGCTATTGGTCAGTTGCTGGATAAGACGCTAAATATTGATCAAGAACATCGGGCACATGCACTAATAATATAGAAACCATCCTGATGTGGATAACAAAGAGGCACAAGCCCACCCTGAACCTGCATGTTTTATTAGCGCACACACACATGAACTTAAAATGACGCACTGTCAATATTCGGCTGGGTAGCAGGGATCCTCTTTAGACTACCACCCCTGGTAATAACCTCTCTCTGACCCGGTATAAAATTTTATCTGATTACTCATATGAAGTACCATGAGACACTTTCTACAGTAAAATTGCTACATAAATGGAAGTTGTTAATGTTAATATCTCAGCATCCTTAGTCCAGTAGATGAATCAAAAAGAATTTCCTGCATTATACTGTGACAGGTTTAACATATATTACTTATTGTAACATGGAAGGAGGCAAGTTGCATGGGGTCCACGCTGGCGTTCAGCAGTAGAACTGAATCAGAGAACACCCTGGATCAAGATAAGACCCCAGACTTTGAATATATGGAGGAAAGAACCATGGACATTAGAGGGCAGTGAGAGGTGGAGGAGGATGGGGCAGTGGGTGGTGGTGTGAAGGTGGTTGGGAAGATGACCAAGAATATTCTGATTTCCTGAGCAACACACATGCTAGAGGAACTCAGCAGCTCAGGCAGCATCTGTGGAAGAAAATGGACAGTCGATATTTTGGGTTGAGACCCTTCACCTGGGCTGGTCTTTGATCCAGATTCCAGCACCGGGACTCTCTTGTGTCTCCATATTCCTATTTGTGGATAGCATCTGATCCCACTTGCACAGCCTTAACTCAGGTGGAGTTTGACAGTTAAAATAAAATAAATCTTTTACGTACAAGTGAGTGTTCTGGGTATAACTTACAATTATCTAATTTACAAAATGACCTGCATTAATGAAGTTTCAGTCAAGACAACCCTCCCTACTTGTGCAAAACAAATGCTGCAGCATGCTCATGGAATAAAGGAATGTTACAAAAGCAGAAAGTGCTAAACATCCCCAGAAAATACTGAACATACTAATTAGATGATGCAGGATCTGTGAAGGAAACACCAGAGTTACATTTCAGGTCAATGAATTCCCACCAGAACTGCAAAAAAGATTAGCAAGTTTTAAGATGTGTAAACAGTTGAAGGGAAGGAGAGAACAAAAGGAAAGTCTGAGAGAGTGGAATGAAATGCAAGGGGAATTAAACTGGAAAAGGAAAGGGAAAAGAATGGACTTTGAGACTTGTAAACAAACAATGGATTGGTCTAGAGGACAAGTAATTGGAAGCAGCAAAGTTACTAACTGAAAATTGTTAAATTCGTCAGTCCAGAAATCTGTGGTCCTCAGATCAGTTCCCAAAAGAAAAGATGAACTAGGTAAACATAGAATGAGAAGAACTGCTTAAAAGGATTGCAGAGGGATTAATTTTGACAAGCACTGGCATGGAACTGCATGGGAGGCCAGAGCGCAGACACAATAGTTCCTGTATGTTTCTATACAACATAGACAGACTACTTTGGCCATCCAATCTATGCTAGTTTACAGAGCAATCCCATCTCCCACTACTTTTCCCTGCAACCTATTCTCTCAACATTCCCATCTACAGATGAGAGGCAATTAACAGTGGTCAATTAAACTACCAACCCATGTGTTTTTGGGATGTGGGAGGAAACTACAACACTCAGAGGAAACCAACACAATCACAGGAAGAATATACAAACTCCACACATTCAGCATCTGAGGTCAGGATTGAACTTGGTAATGACAGCGTGAGGCAATAGTTCAACTAGCTGCATCACTGTGCCACCCACTTACGTATGAGCAAGTCAGCAGGATTTTCAACTGACAACATTATGAAAACTGGTGAGATATGAAGTCTTGGACAAAGAGGATTTCTTATGGAGTATGATACAGGCTGACAACTTTTGGAAAGTTAACTGTTTCAGAGAAGAGGAGAATATTCAAGGGGTCAATTCTCAGGGTAACTAGATATGACTGCAATAGGATTATTCAGGGGGGAGAGGTAGAAATGGGGACAAAAAGAAGAGGTGGTTTCAAGGTAAAAGGTGGATAATGTTTCAGAGGAACAAACAAATAATTTTAGTCATGAACAGGATATTGGGCTTGGAGCATAATCACAAGTTCAACAAAACTGCATTGTGTACAGGAGAGGAGCTGTATTAAGTTGAGGGAAATGTGACAAATTTTGCAGTGAGAGTTGCATAAAACAGCTTTGGTTTTGATATTGGAGTGGAAGTGAAGTGGATATGGGATAGGCAGTTCAACAGTACATCTCTGTTCCTCACGACAAACTTTCCACAATCTCTGCAATGCTCCACTTCTGGCCTCTTGATCATCCCCACTCTTAATTGTTCTGTCACTCACTTACCAAAGTTAATTGCTCTAGAATTCCTTCCCTACAACTCCCCTGGTCTCTACTTCAGTTTCCTCCTGGTGGCTACTCCTCAGAACCCAGCTCTTGGACCAAGGCTTTGGTCATCTTCCCTTTATCTCCTTATGACTTATTCACATGCACCTTTGAAGTGCCTTATGATGTTTTGCATTGAAAAAAGAATATAAATATAAAACTCTTTTTTTCAGTTAGATTATCTTCCTTTGACTAATTTTCTATCAACAAGTGTTAAGTTTACATTCATATTCGTTCAGGGACAATAACCATCTTTAAAAGTTGGGCCTTCAGTTTAATTGGAGCCTGAACTCATACTGCAATCCTCCAAGGGGAAAGTGTGATAGCAGATTTAGAACCAAATGAGTCAGGAAGAAGGCAATTCTGAAGCAATGTCCCAAACTGAGAAGCACAGTCTGACTGACACTACAGATGCTACAAACATTTCATAATATGATTTCACTGTCTTTGTTACTTATAGCAAACACCTTCAAATCCTATAAAATGCTCCAGGTTTGAAAATTTGCTGGAGGAATAATACATTGCTCACAGTCTAATAAAGTAATTCTGTTCAAGGATATTGGGGTAGCAGCATTGACTGCATTGCCTTTCAACTGTCACTGGCCACAATCAAATCCAAGAATGATCCCCACGAGATGAAAATTGTTCCAGCTCAGGTGGAATAGGTTACATTAGCATTGATGGTGGAAGCCAGCTCCTACAATCCACCGTTCAAGCCTACTTAAAGCACAGCAACAAATTAACACCATTATTCGAAGGCTAACAAAAATGACCGGTATTGGATGAAAAATGGTCACTGTGGTGTAGTAAAGGATGCTCTGGCTGGTGTTAGGCTTAAAGCACAAAATGCTTGCATTCTGTGTAAGATGCTTGTTGTGGACTGGATGTCACCAAGACTTCATCTAAGGAGGCTGCATAATGACTTGGATGTGTGAAGTGCAGAAGGGGATTAAAATAACATTACACCTAACAATGAAACCGATGACCATGACGTCTTCAAAAAGGTACACAAAAAGTCTGCAGGTTCTGCTTCCAAGAGGAAGCCCGCGCTCTGGAGAACTTTTACAAGTGCACAGTAAATTGAACCACAAATTATCAACTTGGATACACCATCATTACCTAATCGAACCCCCAAAAATGCAACTTTGAAAACAACTTGAGATACAGTCAATGACGACGAACAGGTTCTCAGCAGGAAAATGATACACGTGACCAATGTGCTCAAATAAAATTTTGAAACATGTCTTGTTGCTACATGAAAGCACATCAAATACAAATTTTTCAAAACATTTTTCAACACGTGAAATGCTGCTTGGCTATCCCGAAACATTAACCAGACGCAATGTATTACCAACATCACCCTTTTCCTTGTTTCATTCCAATGCATGGATTTTTTTTAAATCAGAAGAAATGCTTACAGTGTCTTGCGTATCTGAACTGGTTGAGAGTGTACTCCTTTTCCTCAAAGACTGAAACCTCTGTTGGCTTCGTACTGAAAACCGCCTGAATGATTCCCGGCTCCTGGAAGCAAAGTGCCGAAAGGACGAAGTCCGTTTGAGAGGAGCCCTGCTGGAATGCTCCCCACTGCCACTCCGGTCCTGGGTCACGGCTGTGTTGACAAGGTTCAAGGCTTCTTGCAAAGACCGTCTCACCGTACCCATCCATTGTGCCATGTGGCTGTGAGCCACTGTCAGCTTGTCTCCCAGATAATCCATTTACAAAAAGGGGGGGGGAATGAAAAAAGTATGCTTAAAAAAAAGCAAGAAAATAGGTGTCCTGGTTTCTCTGTCAATCCCAGTTCATCCCTCCGCCGCCAGCTGCCTGCTGACAAATCTCACCGTCTCTTTGGTCTGCGGCTTCCATTCTGGTGTAATTTCAGCTCGGAGTGACGAGAGGATTCAGAAGTTCATACCAAGAATCTCGTTCCTCTCGTCAGGCAAGCTTCAAAAGCCTTACAACAGGGCACCTAATAAGGCTTTAATTAATTCGTACGTCCCTTTTACAGGGAGAGCTGGCAGGCAGTGCTGCAACCATCAATCTTGCTGCTTCCAGAAATCCCAGGTAACGGGGACAGATAATGGGCCATTTTGTCCCTTAAGGAAGCAAAAGCACACGGTGCCCTTGGAGCGACTGTTACGGCGGACAGGCGCTATTTTCAGGTTGGTACTACAGCCGCAGGTTCCGGATCCAAGCGATTCCCATACAGCAGCACCAGGCAGTGCGGGCGGCAGCGTGTAGGCAGTGAAAAAGGCTGGAGGGAGTTGCTGATTGCTCGCAGTTCACCAGAACACAACAGAGAAGGAGAGAGATTCTCTGTGACATCAGCCCTTCAACAGGGGAATGGTGATCACAGCTCAGGAATGTGACAGCCGTTGATAAGTGCTGCTGCAGGACTCCAATCTGACAAGCCTGTACAGTACAAGACTCTCTCTACCCTGTCCTGACTCATACGGTGCACTGGAAGGCTTGCTCTCCTTTCTAGAATATCACAGTAAACATACCCAGTGCCTAACACACGGGCCTCAGTCAGGGAGCCATGAGAAGGCTTTTCCCTCTACGCAGACTATTTGCCATTCTTTATTAGCTTAAAAGAGGAAAAGGAGGAAATTCTGGTTGGGAGAGCACTTGCTGTTGATCAAACAGCAAATTTTTTGTTCCCTTTCTCACTCTTCCTGTTTTTCCACCCTCCCCTCCCCCTCCCCAGGAGACTTAACAATGAGCCATAGGTGAATAAACTGCAGAGGCCTGCCGGAGGAAGGATCTGGGTTGGGCCTCACTGAAGTAAATGCTGGTTGCCATAGCAACCAGAGCACAGCATTTGCTTGTTTGAACGCGCCTTTGTGCCAGGAGTCACCCGATTCAATGGAGCCGTTTGCAGGTAGGGTTGGACCGGAAAGGATTATTTGGATTCATTCCAAGGTCAAAGGAGTCCCAGGGGAAGATGTTTTTTTCTATCCCCTTTCTCCAGTGAAGTGAATACGATATTAACCCTTGGATCATCTGAGAGTTCATTATGCCATGAACTCCAATAGGAATTCAACCCCATAATAACCTGCAGGTGAAACAAAATACATATCTCTGTACTATTTCAGCTCGGTTGAACTAACAATTCAAAATGATAGGCAGAGGCCTTCTCAGCTGATTAAACTAGAACAAGAAACAGAACGCTGGAAAGACTCAGCAGATCAGTCAGCATCCGTAGATGCAAAAGGTGTGAAATGCCGTTTTGGGTCGAGACCCTGCATCAGGACCAAGAGGGAAGAGGAAAGATTGCCGGTATATAGCAATATTGTGTGGGTGGGTTAGAGACTGGTAGGTAGAGAAACAAAGGGCTGCAGATACTGGAACCCAGATGAAAAACACAATGATGTTGGAGGAGCTCAGCAGGCCAGGCAGCATCCATGGAGAAAAGCAGGCGGTCAGGACCCTTCTTCAGGACTGAAGATAGGAAAAGGGGGAAGCCCAATACAT
>JARFYF010000046.1:26880640-26891295 GCA_030265395.1 Rhina ancylostomus
TGAACTTGGTATTTTTTCAAGTTGGTCCATCAGACTCCTTCAGCCTCAAAGACAATACCTGAGTCTTCTGCAGCAGAACTAATACATGATATTGTTTTCTAGTTACAGTGGAAATTGGCTGTAGTTTATCAACTGATTGTGTGATATACAGTCATAGAGTGATGGAGAGATAGAACATGGAACACTACAGCACAGTACAGGCCCTTCGGTCCACAGAGTCCAGGCTGAGCATTAATCAACCATTTACACTAATCCAAAAAATTCCATTTTTTTATTCTCCAAATTTTCTCATTAACTCCCCTAGAGACTACCAAACACCAACACACTATTGGCAATTTACAGTGGCTATGTCATCTACCAAGCTGCATGTCTTTGGAATATGGGAGAAAACTAGAGCACCTGGAGGAAACCCATGCAATCCTACTGTGTCATGGATATGGTGGAAGGAAGGCAGAGAGTGAGGATGAAGAAATGCTGAGAGGTATTTGCTCATAGCAATCGCTATTACTATGACTTTTTCATTTCCTGTGATGCCAAGCACAAATTATTCTACGAGATAAAGATATGCAGACATCGAATACCTCTTACTACATATCGTGCAAGGTCTTTGTTTGCAAAAATGTTGGTGGCTGACTTGAAGTGATTGGAGAATATAGCTGTTATGTTCACCAAAAAGTTTGTATGTTGAGAGAAAGATGTAATGTGTGGGTACAGAGGTTGCAATGTTTGAGTGTATGAAGCAGTGTTTGATTATAGGAGAATAATACGGAAGAAAAATAATGAAATGAAATGAGGAAGAGCAATATTGTGATGAATATGGTTGCAGGTGGTACATGTGTCAGGAGATTCAAAATAATTGATCTAACAGGTAAGGTCTTCTCTGATCAACCAAGTTAAGGATGCTGATTTTATTTCTGAATGCAGAACCCATATGAGGCTGAACTTCTGCCACTGCTCTCTTGCAATGCGTTTGGAAGTGTTTCTTACAAGCCCAGTCATCCTTAAGAAAATACTCATTCTTATTCAAAATCTGAAAATTTGGAACCCACCTGCCTCTCTCTTCTGTTATTTGACATCTTTGAGAACATATCTTTGCAGTCTCTGCAGCTAGAGCACATGTCCCTTTTCTCAAATCCTGGCATAAGAAAGCATGTTTTTCTACCACACAGCCAAACAGCCACTCAGCAAACAGTACTTCTGATTACATGCTTGAACCTTAACAGTGATCTTTCAACATCAATATCATGTGATGCATGGAACCCATTCTCAAGCATACCCAAATTTCTAGGCTACTGGGTTTGTTTAAAGAACGTTTAAGAAAATAATGCACAAAGCATTGTAAATATGATAGACAATAAGTTATCAAATATTGAAAACTTACCTGAAGAGGAATCAGATGGTTTGGCTGCCAAATTTACATTTGTCTCAGTGGGTTCCATTTCTAAAAGATATATATACATATATTAATGTATCTAATTCCTGCAAACAGAAATGTTATTTCCTGCTAAAAATAATGTATATTGTTACTGAGCAAGGAACTGCAACACAATAAATAAATGTATGATTCAATAAATTAGATTTTTTATCATCAAATCACATCAAGTAGATAATTTATTGAAGCTTCATTGAAACAGAGAACAAAAAAATTCGTACTTATTGTTGATTCAAGGAGCACTTATGAAGAGATCGTAATGAAAATCCCAGTACTTTACAAAGAACAATTCTGAAGCTAAGATTGTGAGCCTGTGAAAATAGAAGCTTGATAAGCTAATAGGAATCGCTAATAAGTAAACAACAAAAATAAAATGGATGGAGAGGTGTGATGCAAAAGACACGTATCTACAGGGAAGGCATAAGGAAATAACAAAACATATGGAAATTAGATCATACCATTTGCTTTTGAAGCAATTCATGATCCAAGATTAATTTTTCCCAGAATACATCAACTTGGGTGAAATCATACCAGTCATAAAAGTCATATAGAAAGGAAACAGGCCCGTTGGCTCACTGTGTCAGTGCAGGCCATCAAGTACCTAATTATACTAATCCCATTCTCCGGCACCAAGTCATAGCTTTCTATACCAGGACACTTCAAGTGTTCATTGAAATATTTCTAAAATTTTGTCCAAGTACCTGCCTCCAGCATCACCAGGCACTTATGATCATGATCCTTGTTGGTGGTCCTGACTTCTTTCTGGCACAATGCCCATTCCCACTCATTGTGACATAAAATGGAGCTCAAACTTACGCTATAACAATTAGAAAGTCTCGTTCAAACTAAGAGTATCACATTTGTTTGTTAATTTTCCTGTTATTTAAAGAGACATCCTGTTGATAACAGAAGGCTTAACTCGACAGTTTCAGAAATGACCAGGCTGTTCATACATCTTCCAGAGTCCACAGAGTACATTCAAATTAACATTGTTTTCTTAGCATTTAGCTGTTGAGAAACTCATTCAATGGCCGCCTCATCCGCCATCACCACTGGCAGTTCTGGAGATGTCATTAGATATAATTAGACTAGAGGTGTCATTATGGGCACAGCTGGCCACTCAGGGTGCATCAGGACCCTGGGGCAGAAGTCATGGCTCAGAACAGCCTAGTCCCAGAGAGTCTTCAGAGAAACCAAACCTTAATTGGACCTCTCTGAACAATATATTCACAGGCTCAATGTATCCAAGTTTGTCATCCCTGAGAAAAGTGGAGGTAAGGACCTTCCACCATACTCTCACGAATGGACTGCTCTCCCCATGGAGAAGAAAACCACATTTACTCTCAGTTTTATCACCACAGGATTATTCCAAGTAGTAATGGCAAATCTCTATTACTGGCTGTCTTATGCACTTTAAAGAGGTCTGCCATGTACCATATTTCCAAATAAATTATTTCATCTACTTTGATTTCAATAAAGACAAATTGATATGTCAGATACCAGGATTTTCCAACATTGTTGGCTTCCTACAACTGCTGGGAATCATTGTCCCCTTTAGTCATGTGCTGCTATAGCCACCCAGAGCCTTTTTTTAAACAGGAAACTTCCCCACTCCCACAAGATGCATGCCACAGTGAATCACAAAACAATTTCCTGTTGGTGAATGCCATATTTCTAAGAAGTGCATGTGATTCCTTCATCCTGTCATGAGTTCACATTGCTTGATATTTTCAGCGGCTAGCATTGCTTTGAGGGATGAATCCCATGAAATAAATGCTGCTCTCTACTTCCATGGCTCCTCATACCAGTGCATCCTCCAATTACAATGCCTGCATGCAGATACAATCAAAATCACACACATGGCAGAATCATGGTGCAGCATAGCATAAGTTGCCTTAAAGTGAGGTCTTTTTGTTTGCATTAGTCTAGGGTTGTCTTTCTGTACAGGCCAAATAGCCATGGTGACTGTCATCTACTGCATGATGCACAACCTTGCCAATTGAAGGAAAAGAAACAAAGGAGAACAATTTATATCACTTCCTGGTGAGAATGCATCTGGAATATTGTGGATAGGTCTGGTCTTCCTACCTAAGGAAGAATATACTTACAATGGAAGAAATTCAGTGAAAACACATCAGATTACTTGCTGAAATATTGGGCTTGTCCTGTGTAGAGAAGATTAAGAAGACTGGGGCTATATTCTCTTGAGTTTAGAAGAATAACAAGTGATCTCAGTGAAATATACAAACTTTTTAAGACGCTTGACAGGGTGGATGTAGAATTGTTGTTTTTGCTGGCTGGGTGTCAATTGCAAGAGAAGATATATAAGCTGGGACAAATGGCAGAAAACTATGAGAGAGCAAAGAAGTGTTAAGTGAGGCATTTGGTAGAAGCAATGGGAGTAGCAGTATAGATTTAATAACAAAATTCTTAAGAATGTAGAGTATAGGAACTGAAAGAGTTCAGGTTTCATATGCAACGATCATTTAAGATCTTAGCGAACAAAGAAAATGGGATCTAGGGGTTCATAAACAGGAGGAGGGTGTACCAAGGCAGCAAAGTTAGAGTGAACCATTATAAACTTTGAGGGTATTGCATCCGCTTTGTTCAACACACTTTGGGAAGGATGCAAGGGTCCTTGAGGGGATGCTGGGATTTAGGAGAATGGTCTCAGGACCAAGGGATTTTGTTTTTATTTATTAATTTAACAGGGTCAGGACATCAGTGGAAAGACCAGCATTTATTGCTAATCCCTAACAGTCCCTGAAAAGACAATGATATCACAATGTTTCCACAATGCTGTTGAGGAGAGAGTTCCAGGATTTAGACCCAACAATGATGAAGGAATAGCAATATATTTCCAAGTCAGGATGGCATGTTAGTTGGAAGGGGGTGTAGAGGTGGTGGTGTTCATATTGCCATTGAATCCCATGGCCTTCATGATGGTAGAAATAACAGGTTTGGGAGATGCTGTCAAAATAGCCAAAGCGAATAAATGTGGTGCATTTTTAGACAGTAAAAATTCCAGACACTTGAGTGTTGTTAGACTTGTATTCATTCAGGCAATTGAAGAATATTCCATTACAGTCCTGGATTGTGTCTTGTAGATGGTGAAAAGGTTTTGGATTCTCAGGAGGCAAGTTATTTGCCTTGGAATACCCAGCTTCTCAAATAGTCCAGTAGACACAGTATTTATGTGGCTGATCCAGCTGAGAACTATTATTACTGACACAATAACTGGCAGATGGCATCATGGTAGGAAATTGTTGGTTTAAATTACCAAATAAATGAACTCAATTAAGGTATTAAATGTGCTCTCCACCCACATTAATCAGATACCTACCCACTAAACCTGTTCTTACCTGGACTGGGTCCCTGACATGAACCTCTGGAAGGAAGCTGGCTCCAACCTCATCAGCAATCCCATAGAAATGCTTTGAGAATTGGTTAATTCAGCCCAAGGCTGAGCTGACTGTCAAAGCCATCAGATGGCTTCAAACACTAAATATTGCAGATGCTGGAAATCTGAAATAAAAACAGAAAATTCTGGAAATAATCAGCAGGTCAGGCAGCATCTGTGGAAAGAAAGAGCATGGTTAACATTTCAGATTGATGACCATTCATCAGAATATCTCATCACAGATGATCCCTGACCCGCTGTGTATGTCCAGCACTTTGTTTTTGTTTTGTCAAATAGTTTGAACATTTGTGATAATCTGCCTTCAAACTATTTGACTAATATATTCCTGAACTATAAGAAAATAACTATACTGTTAAAATATTTTGAAATATTAATTCAAAAATACAAAATACAAGAAAACACTTAAAACAATTAAATGTATTTAAATGAACTCAATTCAATAAAAGAAAACATAATTAATTAATTACCCTCACTGCCATTTCTCATTACCTAATTGAATGAAGTCACTGAATCTAACCCGACGGAGGTTCAGCAGGCAGATCTCCCAGCAAAGGTGCTGGAAAACTCCTAAGTTCACACAACTGCTGGACCACATGAGAAATCCAACATTGGATCACAGTGGATTTGAAGGCAGCAATTAGTTGTGTGGATGTTCAGGACCTCTGCAAGACATACACTTGCATTTCATTCAGAATTTGGATTGAAAAGTGCGACCAACCTAAAAAGTAGTTCAAAATCCAACATTTTATGAGTTCCCCCAACCAGCTTGCTCTACTGTAAAGTTAAGGGGTAGATTGTGTTTTGTTCTAAATGGCAAAGAATCACCACCCATCTCTGCTGATAATACATTAAGTACAGAAAACACTGGAGGTTGGATGCAGCTTCAGAATGGATTCTGAGGGGCAAACTGCTTGTGAATCTGGGATCTCATACAAGGTAAAGAATGCAAATTTTCTAGTCTAAAGGATGTTTGTGATCCAGTTAAGTTTTTACAACTAAACTAGTTTTGTGGCTTTTATTATTAATGTCTAGTATTTGTTTCGTTTCAGATTATTAGCTGCCAGGATGGGATTTGAACTAGTATCGTTAGTCTGCAATCAATTAATCCAACCTTGGATTGAGACATCATCAAGTAATTTCCTCAGCACATCACATTCACATCCTTATAATGACCAGTTGTATCATTGATACTGAGATCTACAGTGAAACTATCAAATATGTAAACTTCCACTTCCACTGTAGTTTGCTCATTTGACAATGCTGCAATGCTCAATGTACACTAATGTCAGTATTAGTGGTGTGCTTAGTGAGCACTTCTTTTCCCATGTTCTAGCATTGCCGGAATTCAAATGTTCTGAATGGTGCTCAGAAAAGCCAGAAATGAGAATAGCATTTACAAAGGGGATCTGTTGCCCAGAACTCCTTTCACAACTGAATGTTGCATTTGATTGATTTTGAAACTGTAATTAATGGAGAGATTGGACCATCAAGTGGAATAGCTGTTGGTCATTATGCACAGCTGGTATTAACACAATCAATTACTTTAAAGGGAATTTTGTGACTATAATAACCTTATTAAAAACAAACTGTAACCATCCAGTGCTTAGTAACAAAACAGACATATATACACGAGGTTGCCTCCAGGGCTGAATTAATTGAAATGGTAATGAATCCTTCATGGAAACAACTTATTTCTGTGAAGAAGTCCTTTTTTCCTGATGAATAGTGATAATAATCACAGCTGACTGAGGTAAAAGATGATGTAACTTTTGAAGATTCTTGTAAAGGAACCCTCTTGGCCTAGATGCCTACATCATGAAGCACTTCAAAAGATAAAACTTATCTGATTATTTCCATCTTCCAAGAATTTTGTTCTTCATCTTATTGCAAGCCAAATGGCAAGTCCATAATTAAAATGTCCCCATCTGTTACATGTAGATTGTGTGGTGACCTGAACCATTTATCCTCAGCAATCCTCAAGGTGGAAGGTGGTGCAGCTTATTGAACCATTTGCCTCGCAGCTCCAGTGATCTGGGTTCAATGTTTAACTCAGACGGTGTCTGTGTGGAATCTGCACATTCTCCCTGGTTTCCTCAGGGTGCTCCAGTTTACTCCCTACATCCCAAAGATGTGCTGGTTAATTGGTTAAATGACCACAGTAAAATTGCCCCTAGGGTATTGGTGAGTGGTTGATTCTGGGGGAGTTGATGGGAACGTATGGAAAATAAATGGGATTAATATAAGATCAGTGTAAAAATGGATGACTAATGGTCAGTAAAGACTCAATGGGCTGAAGGGTCAGTTTCTGTTCTGTGTCTCTCTATGACTCTTAATGCAGTATTTAATAGAACAGGAGTAGGAGTGGTAAATTAAACTCTTTGAACCTTCTCCACTAGTTTTTCACACACTTTTTATTACTGATACTAATTTCCCTTAATTCTTCCTTTTCATAAGATTCTTGCTTTCTGGTAGGTTATTTATGTCCTCTGAAAACAGGACCAATATACTTATTAATTTTCTACCTATTTGTTACCCATTATAGATTCTTCTGTTTGACTGTAAATGACCTATATTTATCAGTAGTATTTTTTTTACTTTTACATACTTGTGTACATTTTCTAAGACCACTTGTATGTTCCTTGCAAGTTAACTTTCACACTCTTTTCTTCTATTAATCAAATTCTTAGTCCTCTTATTGCAGATTTCTAAACTGCTCCCAATCAGGCCTACTACTTTTTCTGGCCACTTTATGTACCTCTTCTTCTTATCCTTAACTTCTTTTGTAAACCAAGGTTGGACCTCTTTCCCTTCTGTGATTTTGCTCCAGAAAAGAATGTATAATGGTTGCAGTTCTAGCATTCATTCCCAATAGGATTTAGAGTAATAGAATCACACACCAAAAACAGGATCTTTGGCCCACCACGTCCATGCTGACCATCAAATAACTATCCATACAAATCCTATTTACTAGCACCTGGCCCATAGCCTTTTATACCTTGGTGATTTCAAGATTTCTTCAAGATACTTCTTAAATGTTGTAAGAGCGTCCATCTCCACCAGTCCTATGGGCAGTGTCTTCCTGACTGCAATCACTGTCTGGGTGAAAATATTCTTCCTCAGATGCCCTCTAAATTTCCATTTCCTTTTATTAAACTTATGACCTCTGGTTTTAGACACATCAGCTACAGGAAAAATTTCTTACTATCTGTCCTATCTTTGCTCCTCATAATTTTGTAAATACCTCAGTCAGGTGCCCCTCAGTCTTGACTGCTCCAAGGGAAAGAAACCAAGCTTAAGTGGTTTCTCTTCAAATCTAAAATGCTCTATCCCAGGCAACATCCTGATGAATATCTTTTGCACCCTCTTCATTGTAATCATATCCTAATAGTATGGTGACCAGAACTGATTATAGAACTCCAGCTGCTGACTAACCAATGTTTTATAAAGTTGAACCATAACCACCCTGCACTTATGCTTCCTATTCCTTATCCATGCCTTGATATCCTTTGACATCCAGGGTTCCTTGGACCAGGTGTCCTTAGCTTTCAGCCTTTCAAGTTCATGTTGGCCCTGAACTCTCACTATTTCACTTTTGAATAACTCCCATTTGTCAGCTGTAGGCTTACTTACAAGTAGTTGCCTCAGTCTACTTTTGCCAAGTCATATCTTAAGATATTGAAATCAGATTTCCCCCAAATCAGGACCTTAATTTCTCATCCATTCTTATTGATCACTATCTTGAAACTTACGAAGTCATGGTTACTACATTCACAATGGTCTCCCAGTGGCACTTCAACCCATAATCATTTTCTCAGGTTAGATCCAGTATTGCCATTTCGGCAGTATTTCTACCTGCATACTAGCTCCAAAAGTTCTCTTGGACACACTTTAAAAATCGATCTCTTCCAAGCCTTTCACACCAAGGTGATCCCTGTTAATATTGGGAAAGTTGAAATCCCCTACCACTACAATCCTATTATTTTTACACTTCTCTGTGACTTGCAAGCTATCTGCTCCTTTATCTCCCTCTGACTGTTAGAAGGCCTGTCGTTCACCCCCACAAAAAATAATCACCCCCTTTTTATTTCTGAGCTCCAACTATATCTTCTCGTAAATGCTCCCACATTGCTGCAGTAATAGACCCCTCAATCAATACTGCAAAAGCAACTGCAACTTTCATAGCCCATCCTCCTCCCTACATCACACCTGAAGATTCCATACTCTGGAATGTTCAGATGCCAGTCCTGCTCTTTGGCCATTGCCTATCCACTATCATACCTCTTAATAAAGCTGCCTTATCTATCACAATCAACTCTTTTTCTCATACCTACATAGTTTTCTTTGTTTCAGTTTAGGACCTTAGTTTTGGATTCAACTACTTCCCATCCTAATGAAGATACTATCATATTCTGGTCACTCTTCCCTAAAAGATCCCACACAAGATTATTAATTAATTCCTTCACACTGTTCGCCACTTGACTTGTCAACATACTGATTTGAAAATTATGTTCCATACATATTCTAGGAATTTGTCCTCCACATTATTATGTTTAGGCCTGTCTATTGGTTGATTACAGCCACATATTATTGCTATAGTACACTTTTCACATGCACCCTTAAGTCCCTGTTTCATCCCATCCTGTATTACCACTATTGCTTAAGAGGCCCACAGAGAAATCCCACAAATGTTTTCTGCCCCTTGATTCTTCTTAGTTCCACCCAGACAAATTTTACATCTAGATTTTCTGCCGACATCCTTCCTCACTAATTTTGTTTGCATCTGTTACTAACAACATAACTCATCCTCCTTTTTCTTTTTACCTGTCTTTCTGAAATATCAAATATGCTCAACTTTTCAGCTCCCAGCCTTGGTAATGCTGCAGCTACATCTCCATAATGTTTATTATTATATAATTTTCCTTTACATCTATTTGCATTGTTAATTTATCTACCTTATTACAAATACTTTGCACATTCAAATTTAGCCTTCCAAAACACTATTTTAACATATTTAGCACAAAAATGTGATAAGGTATCTGTGGTCCTATTTGTCTTTTGACCACTTTTTTTTAAACCAGGTCTGATTGCTCAGTGCATTGTGTTGTTTGCATCTTCTATCCCTTCCTGACACCAATTGGTTATCCTTGACCTTCTCATTTTTTTGCAGTTTTCTTGTCTTTTGCTCTTTAGATTTCTCCCTGCTGCCCAACTCCCCAAGGCTAATCCAGCACCACTATTTAGCTTAAACATTCATTTGAACCCAGCATGGTTCAGACATGGTATGTTCCAACAGAACAGCTCTCTTCAGGTAGTGATGCCAGTGCCCCATTAAACAAACCCCATTTTCCACCCACCAATCTTTATACTTCTTATTCACCTCCTTGATCCTATTATCCCTGTGCTAATTTGCTTGTGGCTCAGGCAATATTCCAGTTATTATTACCTTTGCCAATGTTTTTTCAAATTGGTCCCTAGTTGCTCAAACTCTCTCAGCAGAAACTATTTCTTAGTGCTATCTACATGGACCACTGCAATTGGTTCCTCTCCCTTCTATGACATATTCCTTACCCTGACAATGGGTAGGCAACATAGCATTCAGGTCTCAGGCTCTTGGTTGGAGAGGATAGTGCGCATCTCACGAACTATACTGTCCCCAAATACAACGACCTTCCTTTTCACGCCCGCAACTTGAATCCTTCCTGGACCACATTTCCATGATAGTTTTCAAATTCTCCCTATAATCCTAACATTGCCAGAAGGACTGCAAGAACCTTAACCTATTGGACAACTACAGGGGCTGAG
>JARFYF010000046.1:26981863-27001631 GCA_030265395.1 Rhina ancylostomus
CTGAAAAATTAATCTAATTTCAAATTGAAGAATCCAAATTTATGCTAATCTTTATTCATCCTTTATCTTTGGGTAATTTGTTCATTATGTGGATGATCTATTTATATTTTCTTTATACTTTTTTTTCAGGATCCCGTTGTTTTAGCTTTTGACATTGAAACTACAAAACTACCATTAAAATTTCCAGATGCTGAAAATGATCAGATCATGATGATTTCCTATATGATTGATGGACAGGTTTGTTTGGGTATTTGTAATAAAAACTGAAAACTGACATTTAGAATAGGAAGATCATGTTATGGAATAGGAAAAAAGTAATATCAACTCTGCAAAGTGAGTTATGGAAAATATGCTAAATAATATGAGAAAAAGATATTAAACCCTGTCTGTTTGCATGAATTGCAATTGGGGTCCAGTTAAAATTTGGAAAGATGGAAATCCTCTTTTGGCCCTCACCTTTATCACCTATTTCATCTACTCTCTTGATTATTATTTTAGTTTGAATTGAACAGTTACCTATTCCTGTTCAATGATGGGTTGAACATCTAACCTCATATTCCTTTTATGATAGGGACCATTTGAATTTCACTTTGACGATGTCCCATGACAGTTCATCTCTGCTTGTACCTTACCACCTCCTCCAGAATTTGATTATTTCATTGGAGACTCAGGAGACTGCAGATGCTATTGACTGGAGCTAAAAGCAAATTGCTAGAGGAACTCAGCAGGTCCTCTGCTTACTGGCAATCTCTCCTCTACTCTCAGTCCTGATGCAGTGCCTCAAACCAAAATGTTGACTAATCCTTGGCCTTCCCAGATGCTGCTCGACCTGCTGAGTACCTCCAGCAATTTGTTTTTTTTTCTTGGTTATTTCATTGCTTTCCTAGCTGGATTCCCATCCTCCACCCATTTAAATCTTCAAGAATAATTCATCCCAGACCAAATCCCACTCAGCCACCTTACTTTATTTTGTTTCCCAGTAACATAAATTCTTAATCTTTCTTTAAATCTTTTTATCAAACGCTGCACCAGTGCATTTTTTTTTTATTCTGGCCATCTCTATACTCCAGCGTAATTCTTGTTTATTCTAACTTTGATCTCTGATGCGTCCCTTTAGCTGCTTGGGCCCTATTCCACAATTGCCTCCCTGTATTCCAAACTGCTCCCTTTTCTCTTTGTAAGATCCTTGTTCAAGTTCATTTTGAACAAAATTTTAAGTACCTCTCCTGTAAATTTTATGTTCCTGACATCTATTAAAACGTTTCTCATGTTGAAATTGTTTATCTACCAGGATATGCATGTTGTTGTTGGAATCTTATTAACTGCATGTACTAATGTGTGAATTCAGTTGACAGAAGTATGTAATTTTTTTCTCCATTTTCAGGGTTATTTGATTACAAACAGAGAAATTGTATCTGAAGACATTGAGGATTTTGAGTTCACTCCAAAGCCAGAATATGAGGGACCTTTTTGTGTGTTTAATGAGCCAGACGAGGTGGGTGAAATCTGTTTAACTGATGACTTTATTAATCTGCCATTTTGAATGTTTATGTTGAAAGATTTAGTGCTTTTCACTAGTTCAGCTATACAATGTGATACTAGTTGAGAATGGCCTCTCATTTCAATGGTTTTTTTCCTCATTATTGCAGAAGTCAAAATGAAAAGACATTTTGTTTTAAATAAATGTGTTGTAGTTACTATGGTCTTTTACTTTCAATTTTTGGTTAGGCAAGCTTAATTCGGAGATGGTTTGAGCACATCCAAGAAACTAAACCTAATGTATTTGTGACATATAACGGGGACTCTTTTGATTGGTGAGTGTTTTGTTTGTTGTTCATAATGCAGTGACAAATGCTGCAACTCTAGATTCTGAAACAAGTTACTTCTCAAATATATTTAGTGATTTAATGCCACTGGGCTTTCCATATCCAGTCTCTTGTACCCAGATATTGAGTTACTCTGGTTCTTAGAAGATTGTAATCTGTCATAGCAATCACCATTTTAATGCACTAGAGCAATACACAGAGAATACAGCATGGATACAGGCCCTTCAGCCCAATGAGTCCACAGTGTCAACCCAGCTAGTCCCAATTTCCTGCATTCAGCTTGTATTCCTCTAAGCCCTGCCCCTCCACGTACCTATGCAAGCGCTTCTGCAATGATACTATTGTACCTATTTCAACCACTCCGTCTGGCAACTGGTTCCATATACTCACCACACTCTGCTTGAAAAGTTTGCTTCTCAGGTCCCTTTTAAATCTTTCCCCATCACCCTAAATCTATGCCCCCTAGTTTTGGACTCCCCTACTCTGGGGAAAAGACTTGCCATCCACCTTATCTTTGCCTCTTTTAATTTTAAATATTTCTATAAGGTAGCCCCTCATTCTCGTATGTTCCAAAGAATAAAGACCTAAGGTGAAATTTGAGAAGCAAACTGCACTGCATTAAATAATTGTGGTGATTTCCAGAATATTTTTGTACAATGTTGGGTCATGGTAATTAAGATTTCCTGAAGTTAGACATAGCACAATATTTTATCTTGCTGCTTGCAGTACCATTTTTTTGTAACTAGATGTCACAATTGCAGTGTAGATTAATGCAAAATGCATTGGTTACTTCTGTAGTAGTGATGTTACTTTGCACTGGGGAGAGGAAAAATGGCTTCAGAATTGTAATTTGGAACATTTTCCAGGCCTTTTGTGGAGATACGGGCAGCAGTGCATGGTTTGAACATGTACAGAGAGATTGGCTTTCAGAAGGACAGTCAGGGCGAGTTCAAAGCCAGTCAGAGCATTCACATGGACTGCTACAGGTACAAGATTTAAGGTCTTTATTTGTAATTAAAGCATAGTTAATGTTGGTATTGTAAGAATGATTGAATTTGGCTTTATTAGGGCAGCTGTTGTCAACAGATAATATCCACATAATAGAAGATATTTCTTTCCCCAGGATTTTTTGTTTGCAAGCTTTCTTCAATTCGCTTTCAGGTGCCCATTCCTTCTGCATTGGCTTTCATTAAAGTTCTAACCTGAGTTTGAAGACTCTAATCTCGGATGATTTTTGTGAGCAGTGACTCGGTGTCATTCCATTACAATTTGAATTTTGACTTTCAGTGAACTGATCTGAACCTTTCACAGATCTTTGCAACAAGTGTCCAGAGAAGGAAGATAGCACTCTGTTTATACATTTAGACAGAAATTAAACAACCCCTGAAATAGAGTTGATTTCTGAAACAAGAACAAAATGCTGGAGACTCTCAACAGCTGAGAGACAGGGAAAAACAATGAATGACTGTATTTGATTGAAATATGATGAACTACAAAAAATGCCAATCAATAAGGGAGATGATCTCACTCATTAGAACATTAAACAATGTCCACAAGTGCAGTAAAAGGACCAATTCAAAAGAAATGTTCAAAGTTTCCATTCCTGCAAGGATAGAATTTGAGATAACCCTAAACATTGGAATGCACAAGTCACTACATGTTGCAGTTCCTGGGGAAATGATATCAACACAACTATCCAAGGAACCAAGCAACAACCAAGATAAAAGTAGGGATGGGAGCACAGGATGACATAATATGTCAAAAGACCTTCCTTGAAAACTGGAAGGAATATAAGTATATCAAGAAAATGCATTGAGATTGTCATACTGACAGAATATACAATAGATAAAATTCCACATCTTGGAAGGACCCAACTCACAAGAATACACAAAGAGAGAAAAGTTTACAACTTTTTCTAGATCAAAGATGATAGTATCTACCAAGCTGCTTGTGAAAATTGATGAAGACAATATGGAGAATTGAAAGCCATATGTTGATTTTAAAAAGTGCCCATCAAAAAGAAAAATGATCCTGAGCCAAATATAACCAGAGTGTTTTGATGAAACTGTTGCTTTGAATCTTGCATACCATATCAACATTAACTACCCAAAATTAAATCAGTGATTTCCCACCACTACACAAAGTACCACTTAGTTGAAGAGAAAGTTTGGAAAAAAGTGGAGAAATGGAGCATGAATAGATGATAGTCAAAGTCACTAAACTTACTGATAAGGTAAGCTCCATTGTGTGGAAAGAGAAACCTAATAGATAGTCAAAGAAATGCGTAGATTCATTAACTTAAATCAAGTTAACTATCAATGCCCATCTTCAACTGTGGTTGAGATCTTGCCAACATTGGCATACATGACAGGTTTCAGCAAACTTGATGCCCAAGAATGGTTATTGGAATTTGAAACTGGTGAAAAATCTTCATTATTGACAACATTTAACATATCATTGATATGATTTAAGAACCAATGTTGGCCTTGAAGTAATCAATGGCATGTTTCAGGAGATGAGACTTCCAGAGGATATTGGGGAGTAGATAATGTGCTAGATGGCATCCAAATCTAGAGGGATGACAAAGCCCACAACTGTCATCTCCTCAAGACATTTGGAAAGAGCCAGGAGAGCCAAGCATAGAAAAAAAATCATTGAGATGTAAATTATTGACAAAATGAAAACATTATAAGTCAAGAGTACTGAGCAACTTTCTTTCAAATATGATAGTGATTTATTTCATTAACAGAATTGGTGTGCCTGAGGCAAACTGAATATGTCCCAAAAGGAAAAATTGTGTCATTTTCCAGTTAGCTGCCTCAAGGCCTCGGAGGAGTCCTTGTCCAAGCTAGCAAGCAGATAGGATTTGCATCTAAAGTATTCATGTTGCATGTTTCAGAGATGAGTATAGGGCCAGGGAGATGGTGTCCGCCATAGACATGTTTCAGCAATAGGCGAATTGCAGTGGGTTGAGGTTGTCTGGGAGGTTGGAGTTATTGCATGCCATGACCACCCTTTTGAAGCACTTCATGATGGTGGATGTCAGAGCCACCAGGAGTTAGTCATCAAGGCACATTACCTTTGTTCTTCTCGGGTACTGGGATGATACTGGTCTTCTTAAAGCAGGTGGGAACATCAGATTGAAGCAGGAAGAGGTTAAAAATGTCTGCAGATGCCTCCGCCAGCTGATATCCACAGGGTCTAAGGATGCATTATTGGTCAATTAAAGATGACTTCTCATTGGAAGATGGTATTTGGCTGACTGGATCAAGAATCACTTTTTAAAAATGGTGGAGGAAGAATTACTCTGGAACAAATATGAAGGCTACATGTACATAGAGCTGAAAGTTTGATCAGCTGAAGAGTTATCAATGTACAGTGTATGCAGAAGTATAGAAATGCACACCCAAAAAAGACAATAACTGCTGAGAGACTAACTTAGTCATGGCATATTGTGGGAGGTAATTTGGTTGCACACTACAATGAATACCACCTTGCAGTTGTGGAATATTACCAGTTACCTGGCATCAGAAAAATGAAAGACTTGAGAGCCACAATAACTGTCATAGCAGTTCATATCCTGTTTGCAGAACAAAGCATTACTAAGAACCTGGTACATGAGAATGGAAGCCAACGTGCACCTGTAGAATTCAATTTGCAGAAGAGTTTTGGTACCTCCTTATAACCTCCACCTTACCCTCTCTTCAAGAGTACACAGTTTTGTGGAGAGATGTGTTCAGGCAGGTGAAAGGTCAAATGCACAGAGAAAGGAAAATCCAAATCTTGCCTTATAGTCATGCCATGTTATATCCTTTAAGACAATTGAGATCACCAGCTGAGCTGCTGAATAACAAAGTATGACGACTTTGATAGCAAATTATATGCTCTCTTGAGACCAAGACATAGTAAAACAACTGAATGTCGCACAAGTAAAGGGAAGCCAACATGATAACAGTCATTCTAAATCATCATCTGTATTTTAGAGACGGCAAGCAGTTCATCCACAAGTTCCAATTATTAAAAGCCCAGTACCCAGTTAAAGTAATTGTTCAAGTAGGTATTCCAAGACTGTGTCCATGAGATCAGCCAACAGATGAGGCAGAACAGAATCCATCTCTGGCTTGCACCTAAACCAATAAAACAGAATGTCATTGTCAATACCAACAATCAGCCGCAGCAACACTAAATTTAACCTCAAAACTACAGGAGTAGCAGGTGCCACATCATCAACACAATGCACCAACTCCAGGGCCACAAGATTATGATGCAACACATTGATACCTGAGTGATACACTTTGACACATCATTTGTATATGACAAATAACAATCAAGCTGGATGATGCAGTCTTAAAAATTAATTTTTTCCCTGTTTTAAAAATTAAAGAAAAGGGTATGTATTCTCATGCATGAGTGGGGATCTATGTTAAAGGTGCTAGAATACAATTTGTACTTGTTCTGCAGCAGCACTCAGACTATGTTATTGCTTGTAGAAAATACATTATCACTTCCTGGCACATGGCATGAGCTCTGAAAAATAATCGCCATGCAAGCCCCAGATTTGAGTCAAATTGTAATTCAGGAGCACGTCTGGGAATAAAAGGCATAGAATTCTTCTTGGCAACTGTCTGAGGGCAAATCACACTTTGGTCAACATCTCTAATTTGAGAATGGGTACTGCTGCTCCAATGAGTGCTGCGAACAAATTTTCCTCATTTTGTTTTATTGCTCATCACTGCTTAGCAGTTGTTTCTGTTTCTATCTGGACTTGGGTAGGACTGAAATGCCATTACTATTTTGATTGCTCTTTTCATGTTAGATGGGTGAAACGAGACAGTTACCTTCCTGTGGGTAGTCAGAACTTGAAGGCTGCAGCCAAGGCTAAACTGGGATATGACCCTGTGGAGTTGGATCCTGAAGATATGTGTCGAATGGCCACTGAAGAACCACAGGTAATGATGAGAGATGTACTACGTGTGCATGACAGCTAACCTTTGATTGTGTTGTGATTGCAAATGTCAGAACTTGATAGATGAAACTTGAAGTGTTGGAAGAATTACCTGAAGTGTTTCATAAGTAACTGTATGCTGAGAACCAAAGCTGAGATGGAAATGTTTGGTGAGATGAGATGCTTGGTGTTGAGGTACGTAGTACAATGTGATCTTAGTAGTGCCAGAGGTTTAAAAGCTCAAGTGGAAGCACAGGAAATGTAACAGATGCACCTAATCCCAGACAAAGCAATGGGTCTGGGCTTTGATATGGAGATTTTGGAACAGATATGATGGAATCTCAAGAGCTCCGGGAAATAAATTGATCTTTGCAGAAAGAGGTTGGGAATGGGTATAATGTGTCTTTGAGTGTGGAAGTTAAGGTAAGGCAGAGATGAACCAGAGTGAAGTTGGAGAATGAGTTATAAGCAATCCAGTATAATAGGAAATTTAATTCAATTCTTTTTGTGGCAATTCAAAAGTAATACAAAAGCAATTATCAGTGTAACCTTTGAGATCAGCGATGATTTGCTTCTGCTCTATTCCTGTGGGTTCTGATGTGACGATGCCTATGTACTGTCCACAGAATGCTGCAGTTTGGGCAACAGGTGCTTGTCAGGGTGGCTGTGTGGGTGGATGGTCTGCTTGTTCTGCCAATTATTCCAGGGTTGAGGTTATCAATGTCATTCCCAATGCTGCACCACCTCCATTTTGAGCAGTCATGGGCCAGTGACTTTTTTTCTCAAGTTAGTTGGCTGTTAATCTCTCTAGTGGCGACTTTGAGAATATCATTGAGTCATTTCCTCTGTTCACCTGGTTATCTCTTGTGATGGAGCTAGAAGTACTGTAGATACACCAATCTCTATGTCAGACCATTGGAGATTGGAAAGGCTCTCACTGGAACGGATGAGGCTTGAGGGTTGACCTTCTGGAGGATATGGGGGTCAGAAATACAGCAGATAATCAGCCTTTTTCCAAGGGTAAGGGAGTCTAAAGCTGAAGGATTTTGGTTTAAGGTGAGGGGGGAAATATTTAAAAAAGGGTGGTGGGTATATGGGAATAAGCTTCCAGAAGAAGTGGTAAAATCAGGTACAATCGCAATGTTTGAAAAGCATTTGACAGGTATGTAGATAGGAAAGGAATAGAGAAACATGGGCCAAATGCACAAAAATGGGATTAGCATAGGTGGGCATCTTGGTTGGCATGGACGTCAGGTTGAAGGGCCTGCTTCAGTGCTGTATGACTTTATGACCAGTTATTACATCTTGTGAACTAGAAAAAGGTTGATTTAAGCTTGCTTTCTGGTTCTTGCTGGTTTGCCACTCTCCAAGCTTCCCTAAAATTTTGCCTTTTATCCCATGAGTTATGATTTTCTTCAGTAACATTCGATGTGGTACCTTACAAAATGCATTCTGCGAATCCATCAATTCCTCTTTATCCACAATACGCATTACCCCTCCAAAGAGCTCTAATAAATTGGTCAAAAATGATTTACCTTTCACAAAACCCTGTTGACTTGCTTACCTTGAAATTTTCTGTGCATTGATCCAACATCTTTACTAATAGCTTCTAACATTTTCCCTCTGACAGATGTTGGACTGTCCTACTTTGTCTGCCTCCCTTGTTTAATAAAGCAGTATATTTGCTATTTACCAATTTATTGGAGTCTTCCTTGGACTCTGATGGAGTCTCCAAGGAAATTTCATTAACATTTGCTGATCTGAATGGAGTTAACTGTTTGAAAGGGGGGAAGAAAAGTGAGCCAATAGTAAAAGCAAACACTTGTCTTACAGATTCAAAAAGGTAATGGAAGCCTTGAGGTAATGAGGAATGTAGTCTTATGACTTCAAAATTTGCTTGCAACTTTACCAACACAAATATGTGATGAATTATTACTATACTTCTTTCAATTGCATGTAATGGAAATTGAAGAAAATAATCATTTTATAGCTTGATTTAAAATTGACAATTTTAGGAAGAAGATATATGGCCTGTCAACAGGGGCTCCTGGAATATCAATGATTTTTACTTTCTGTTTCAGACATTAGCTACTTATTCAGTGTCTGATGCTGTGGCTACATATTACATGTACATGAAGTATGTACATCCCTTCATTTTTGCCTTGTGTACAATCATTCCCATGGAGCCTGATGAGGTAGGTGTATGAAATTTGGAGAATATTTTTATACTTGGTTCTTGATGTGATAGATGCTGGAAGAGTGTGAAGCTGTTCTACTTTTCTTGAGCTGCACCATTCTGACAGTGGTTTTTGCTGTGGGATTCCAGCAAGGATGAAATGCAACAGATTTCTTTCATGGTGTTACTTGAAGGTGATGGTGTGCTAGTCAAGGGGTTAAAAATAATCACCTCAGAAGAGAAGAATGGTTAGTGTTTTCAGTTTGGGTAACCTTTGGATGTTGCTATGTACAAAAATGATTGTTATTTGCCTGTGAAGTTCTCAAACGATGCTAAGGAACTAAAGAGAAGATACAACTTAATTAAAGCAGTAAATCTCAGAGAATTGACTCTGTTCAAGAAGCCACTGTTACAAATTAAACAGCATTATAGACAAAACAACAGACTGAAACTATATCTTTGAGATGAGAAGCAATATTACAAAGTAACATTCTCTCATTCTCATTATTCTTACTAGGGTGTTTCCTGGGTGTGCTGGTACTTAAGATCTCTGCCTAATATATTAAAAACAGCAAGGCAATCACCAGCTGGTTCTAGTGAGGTGACAAAAATTGTTGCACTGTAAGACTTCTTCCATGGCATCAATAGTGGGCAGAAGAGCTAGTTACCATCATAAGAGATAACTAAAGGCCTAGGTCAAAATTGTGAAATATTTATGTTATGAGACTTGGACTTGGTGAGACACGTGGGGAACCTAAAATTAGCAATCAGTTCCATGCTCCTCTGCACCTGATTAGCTCAGTATGAATTAGTAAGATGCTACTTAATTGGTGGAATACGTAGGCGGTAATGGAACAACCAATGATCCAACTGTAACAGGATTAAAGATGGGCAAGATGGGTTAAACTGGGACTGGAATATTTACACTTCTAAATCGAGGCAGGGATGAAGTTTGGAATAGTAGGTAAACATAAAATTGAATGACGGAGAGCAGATATGAAATACTATTTCCTCAGTTCCAAGTTTTGTTTTCAAAAGACTTCAAAAGATTTTAGAAAGACTTCAAAAGATACATCAGAACCTTGTTAAATACTATTTTATAGTGTTCTTTGTCATGGGGTGGGGGGAACAAAGTAATTCTTTAAAGTATGAAGAACAAGAGAAGAAAAATTGTCAAGGCTTGCCATCTATGAAGCAGAACAAATCTAAGGGGAAATGCCAAAAATGGGTCATAACCATTTACTCTTAAATTATCAAGGGTGCATCATCCAATGCGTTGGCTGCAAAAAAATTAAAATAACTTTATTAATAGATATAAAAAGACCAATTTAATATCCTGTCCAAATTGTAAAAGCATGCATTAAAACATCATAAATCCATAAAAACATTGCAAGTGTTGAGATGTTGGCTGAAGAGGGTAAGCTTTCAGTTAAGCTAGTTGACCATTCAAAGAATTTTAAGGAATCCAGACAAGATAAAAGCTCCTAGTAAACCACAGTTAACTCATTTAAAGCGCAGTTTGATGAATGTGAAGTGTTCTGTGAACATAGAGCCTGTGAATGGAAAATCAAGCACACCATTGCTTGACTACAAGTCCGCTTACGATCACTGAGAAATTCAGGAAACACAAAGGCAAACAGAAAAGATAAAGTGGGTGTGTGGCAGTGTCCCAGGCCACCCACAGAACTTTGATAGCCTCCCAATTTGCCTTTTTTGCTTTGCTGAATGTTATTACAATTTGTATATTTAAAATGATCAAGCAGTATGATTATGGTGGTACAGGAAACTGTCCTTCAGCATTGGAATTTGGGGGATAAAAGGGGCATAATTCTTAAAATTGCTAATTAGATGCTTAGAAGGAAGTACTTTTTGTGTAAAGGTTAGTGAAAATCCAACAGACTCCTTAAAAAGTCACTCGACACCAGGAGAATTGAAATTATTACAGTGACAGATTTTGTCATTTTATTTAATGGTGTCTGGGAGTAAAGCTAGTAAAAGGATTTGAGCTCAACTGTGATTAATGAGTGGTTGGTACAAGAAGTACAGGGCATTTAGCCTAGGTTTGGTGTGGACGTTACTTGGTCTTCCAGTGCATAATTCCACCACAAGATGGCACAAGGTTTTGTAATGTTAGTTAAGTAGCTTGTGCACTTTAAAAATGGGATTTAGTCAAATTTGTTTAATTACATGAAGCAATTTGTTTGCATTTTTCCACAGTAAAATTTCATACATTTTGAGATGTAATTAATTGTATTTCTTCTCTTGGTAATAAGTTCTTCTTTATGTCTCAGGTGTTAAGAAAGGGGTCCGGCACACTTTGTGAGGCCCTCCTGATGGTCCAGGCTTTTCACGCCAACATCATCTTCCCAAACAAGCAGGAACAGATCTTTAATAAGCTGACAAATGATGGTCATGTGCTTGACTCAGAGACCTACGTAGGAGGACATGTTGAGGCTTTGGAATCGGGAGTTTTTCGCAGTGACATACCATGCCGATTTAAAATGGTGTGTATTGAGCATTAATGCTGCTATTGTTGCTCTGGCCACGCACACCCAAAATTATGGGGTTTATCTAAAATCTTTGAAGTTTTGTCTATTACAGAAGAGTGGAGTATTATATCTCTATCTGCATCTGTAGTAAAATGTACATGAAGCTGTGATCTGATTCATTAAGCAGGGATGGGTGGAAGTGGGTTCTTCACAACTCCTGTTTATGTTACATTGTGCTGTGGAGGACCTTGGAACTGCCAAATGTTACAGGACCAACTGGCTGGTCTGCTTGGTGTCCATGCCATCAGTTTTGATCCCACTTTCCTTTTCATTCTTTGAGCTCATTAATATTCACTCCAAGTAAATATTTAATTTTTATGGTGTCCCCTTAAACCCTCACATGCACATGGGAGCTATGTAAATTGCAATTAGTACTGTCAAACATTTGATAGATTGAAATTAATTTTAGCATGAGATTAAGAAATGTTTAATTTAATTTAAAATTTAATCTGTTTTGACAGCACTTGTAAACAACATTAGAATATTTTGATTTTTTTTTAAATGATTTTACAGTATGGGTGGCCCCTGACAAGTTGCAGGGCTTTGCCAGCAGGTTCAAGGCAGTTATGGACAATGTTCCATTTGTAATAAGTTCTAATTTATTTTTGCAAATCTACTATCCTTAAATTCTACCAGCTGTTTAAAGTTGGTGGGATGGGATGGGACTGGATAGTCTTATTGTTTGGCTGGTGTTAGTGTATCCCAGGAGTGCCTTGCTGCTGCCTTTGCAGCACCTGTTGTTTCTTCCTTTTGTCACCATGTGCTTTTCCCATTTTACTTTTCCTACTCATGAGGCACTGGGGCTTAAAAAGAGGTGGTATTACTAGATAATGTTGTTGCTGATTTATCTCCAAGTGGGAGCAGTTCTATTGACTGTGTCAAGTGCACCAATGCAACCCTGGACAAAGCACAAAACTCTGGGTGTTGTAGTTCAAATTGGAGCTGGTTTCCAAGATCAAGCATTGAAGAATAGATAAGATATTTATTAGTCACATGTACGTCGAAACACACGGTGAAATCTGTATTTTTGCGTTGCTAAGAATATGCTGGGGACAGCCCATAAGTGTCGCTACTTTTCTGGTGCCAACATAGTATGCCCACAGTTCCTAACCTGTACGTCTTTGGAATGTGGGACGAAACTGGAACTCCTGGAGGAAACCCATGCAGACATGGGGAGAACGTATAAACACCTTACAGGCACTGCTGCCACTGCTGGGAATTGAACCCAGGTCGCTAGCGCTGTAATAGCGTTACACTAACTACTATACTACCGTGCCACTCTGTGTAAAGCTAAAGGGAGGTATTTCTTCCAAGACACATCTGGGGGATTCTCTGAGGCAAATGCCCCTGACACTTGGACTTACGGAAGTGTATGAGTCACGTGAGTATTTAACTAGTTAAGAGTGCATAATTAAATATATTTATTCTGACAATCCTCAGCAGGATTTTGCCTGAAAGGCAAACTGTTCTGACACGTGATTCATTCTTGAAAATATGGCCTCTGGCTACATTGAATTCCTTACTGGAGTATGAACATTAGATTCAGCTTAAATCAAATTTATGGCTTGTTTAGTGCTCCAGGATTCAATTAAATTCAGAACTGTCAGTTTAATACATAGTTTTTCAGCATCCAATTACTTTTATACCAGTGAACAGCAATCATGAGAGAGGGGGTGTTTGGGGCCCAATTATTGATCAGAAATCATAATTCTGAATGGCATCAAAGTAAAATCAGAAGAAAGACCAATATCCTTTTCAACCCAGCTGCCACCTCTGAGAATCTTGCCTATCTAATGGTGGTTGAATTGGAAGGTTTTTGAATAGGACTGCTACTTCCTATCTTAGCCATGGATGGAAACTAATTGGTCTCTTTTTAATGTGTTCTGTCAGTTTTATACGTAACTCATGAATAATAAAAAAAAGCAGAACTAATTTGGAATTTAAGCATAAACATAATAGGAGTTATATGACTAATGGCATTGTTGTTTACATTGTGATTTTTTTTCCACTGACTTGCCTTTCAGAACCCAGCTGCGTTTGACTTTTTGCTGCAGAGAGTGGAGCACACTATGCAACATGCCATTGAGGAGGAGGAGAAGCTCCCAATGGAGCAGGTTACTAATTTCCAAGAGGTAAGTGGTACAGTTGTGTATATATTGTAGTTACAGTGGGAAGAATTGAGGAATACTTCAACTTCAACTTCCTTTTTGAGTTCAACTTCCAAACAAGCCTACAGTGCAGGATCTTGTGAAAAGCCATGCCAAGGTCCATGGAAACCATGTCGACCATCTGGCCTTCATCAATTTTCTTATTTACCTCAATCAGAATTGTGAGACAGGGTTTCTCCTACACAAAACCACGTTGACTCCTCCTCAGCAGTCCCTGCCTTTTGAAGTGAACATAAATCCTGTTCATTAAAATTTTTCCAATAATTTCCCTACCATTGACATAAGGCTCACTGGTGAGTAGTTTCATGGCTTATCCCTACTGCCCTTTACCAATAAGTGAACAACATGATTTATCCTTCAGTCTTCTGGTACCTCACCTGTGGCTAGGGAAAATGCAAAAGTCTCCGATAGAGTTCCAGCAATCTCCTCGTTTGCTTCCCACAGCATCCTGGGATATATCCCAGCATGATCCAGGACATAGATGTACCTCTTGTCTAACTCTCCACCCTTCACATCCTTCTCCCTGGTGAATACTGATGGGGTAATATTCAGGTAGTTTCCCGCTCACATACCCTGGCTCCAAACAGATTTCTGTTTTTGTCCCTGACCGAGGTACCTGCTTGCTTCTAATATATTTACAAAAGGGTTTGGGATTCTCTTTATGCCCTCTTTTTACCCCCTTCTAGAGTTCTCCTCAACATCCCCTTTAAACCTCAATGGACTTGATACCAAATGCCTAAACGTGACATATGCTTCCTTGTTATTTCTGATCAAACCTTTAAATTTCTTCGTTAACCAATCTTCCCTAATTTTACCTTTGCAAAGAGGTGCTGACTCTTGAGTTCTTACTCTTCGCCTTTTAAACACCTCCCATTTATTGGGAGCAGCTGCTAGAGGGAAAAACAAAATCCAATCTGCTTTCACCATGTCCTGCCTTGTACTGTTAAAGTCAACCCTCCCTCAATTTAAGGCATAATTCTAGGACTAACTTTACAATTTTCCATGACCACTTTGAAGCTTACTGAACTGTGGTTGTTTCCAAAGGGTTCCTTCCCAGGGATTTTCACCAATTGCCTACCCTTGTTCATTGGCTTAAGGTTGAGTATGGGTCCTTTCCTAGCAGGACTCTACATACTGCTTTAAAAATCCCTCTTGAATACATTTTACAAATTCCAACCCCATCTAAGCCCCTTACACTAAGGCAATCTCAGTCAATATTGGGAAGTTAAAATCCCTCGTTACTGTATCCCTGTTGTTTTTGCACCATACTGCGGTTTGTCTACATTCTGTTCTTCTCATTCCCACTGACCATTGGAAAGTCTGGAGTGTAACCCTATCAACGTGATCATCTCTTTTTTAATTTCTAAGTTCTACCCATATAACTTCATTGGCTAATGCCTCCAGGATATCCTCCCTGAGTATTACCATTATGCTTTCCCTGATAAGCAGTGCAACACCCCACCCTCTTTTGTAGCACCCCATCCCCCCCCATCAGGCTTGAAACTTCTCTACCCTGGAACATTGAGCTGTCACTCCTGCCCTTCCCTCAGCCACATGTCTGTGATTGGTGCGATATCATAATCCCATGTGCTGATCCATGCTCTCTGGTCAACCATCTTATTTGTGAGGCTCCTTGCATTGAAATAAATGCAATAAAGCCTACCAGCCCTCTGATGCTTCCCCTCCTGTCTCTGTCTGCTCCGCCCACAGCACTTTTCTGTTCTATATTACCTCCCTGTTTCATTTCTATAGGTGGTTCTGAAAAGGTGAAAAGACAAACCACATAATTGTCAACATTACCAAGTGACTTGTGGTCAACTTCAGTTTTGTTCATTTTCTTCACTGTAGGTATGCAATGAGATTAAAAAGAAACTGAACTGTTTGAAAGAAGTTCCCAATAGGATTGAATGTCCTCTGATTTACCATTTGGATGTTGGGGCGATGTATCCTAATATCATTCTGACCAACCGCTTACAGGTACTGAGATGGTTGATGTAACATTAGCTTGTACGTTCAGTCATGGGAAGAATAAAGGGTCTTGTCTTCCAATGAACTAAATTATCAAATCAATCATTAGAGTTTCTCATCTGGCTGCTAATTGTTTTTGCCTAACCAATCCTCCACAACACTGCTGATGACTCCTACCTATTGCATTGTATGCTGTAGATAATAATTTCGACCAATGAATACCTCAACTTTTCTGACTTCTAATCCACAACCTCATGCCTGACGTTCAGAATATAATAAAGGTAAACCCTAAACTCTGCAGAGCTCCTCATCTGGTTACCAATAGATTTTTGTTTCTAAACCTATGACCATACTGCTGTATAAATCAAAATGATACATAATGTCATAATTTTAATTGATTGGCTAATGTGTTTCTTGCATTGATCTCAGGATTTCCATTCAGTGCACAGCATTAAGACATTGGCCCAAGTATTCCAAGCTGCAGTATGTGCCCTCTGGAAGTCACCTTCAACTTCCCACCCACCCCCAGCCCCATACATACTTATACCTTCTCTTGTCTTTTTACCCCCTGGAGTGCTTATTTAGCTTTCAATTAAATCCACCATTATTATTTGCCTTAACAACTACCCAGCTACTCCCTGCAGTTATATTTCACATTTTTGCCATCCCTGAGATGAAGCTGTCATCCTTGAATTCCATTTGAGATTATTATCAATTATTATTCTTGTGGACCATCACACCAACTTGGTTACCTGCTCTCTGCCTTACAGATTTTGTAACCAAGTGCCTGGTAACATAGAACCCACCTTCACCCAAGTGTTACTTTATCAGGTTTATTGCGTCAAGTGGCCTTGTCTTGTCCCAGTAAATGAGCTTTACTGATGTTACTGGGAACACTTAATGTGGCAAATTAGAGTCAAAATGAAGGTGGGGGTGGAAATTATGGCTGTCGTTTAATGCAAGTAAATAACAAAAAATACATTTAAAATAAAATATCAATTTATGTCAATGGCACAACACCTGAAAGATAATGATTCATAAGAAACTGCAGATGTTGGAATCTGGAGTGACAAACAATCTGCTGGAGGAACTCAGCAAGTTGAGCAGAGGTGGGGGGGGGGGGCGCGGGTGGGTGAGATTGTTGATGTTTCGGGTTGAAACCTTCCATCAGGACTGAGTGCAGAGAGGGAAGGTGGAGAGGGGCTAGTAGTGATTGGTAGACCAAGGAGAGGTGAAGGATGATGGGCAGATGGAGCTTTTGCTTGAAAGATATTGCCTTGGTCCAATAACCTCTGTCTTATAATCCCCTCCAACAGCTTGCAGTAGATGAATTTTAAACACTATTCCTTATGAGCAATTCCCAAGAAGTTTTGAACTTTGCCATCATTTGACACATGACCTCTGCCCCCACTTTTGCTCAGCTAATTTGCAATGTAGCTCAGCAATACAATACAATGAGATCAATGAGTGGCCAGAAGATAAGCCCTATCCACTTTTGGTCAGCAACAAGGAAACAAAATAGGGAAAGCTGGTTGTATCAATAGTGGCAGTAATGGTTCAGCAACAAGATGTTGCTAGGACCCATGCATATTAGCTCTGCACTCCTTGCAGGCTTTAAACAGGGTTTAAAAAAAAATACTTGCACCTTCACAGTGAGGCTCTCGACCTCGTGTTGTAAAGTGCTGTAACTGAAGCTATGATGTAATCTGATTTTTATTTTCCCCCGTTATTTTATTGCCCAATAAAAGGTAACTGTTCAGCTGTATTATCCCTCAACTTGGGGGGGAAAGAATCAAATCAAAAAACCCATTTTTCTAAATGTTGGCTTAAACCAAATTAAGTTCCTCATCGAGCTGAGGACCGACCATCTTCATTTTTGATATTTTGGGTAAAACCAAAATTGGTTTCTAATTACTTAAAATTGGAGGTCCAAGTGAGCTGCATCTGTCTTCTGATTATCCATTCATGTTTGAATGCACAGGGATTTGCATCCGGCACTAACTTTGCAGCATGTGGTTTGCTTGTTTTAATTTTATTCGGTAATTAACTAAGACTAGTAAAATTTCAATTTGTGTCCATCAGTAATTGTCTCACTATCGGGCATTTTTTTTATTACAGCCATCTGCCATGGTGGATGAGGCTACCTGTGCAGCCTGTGATTTCAACAAACCTGGTGCAAACTGCCAGCGTAAGATGACGTGGACCTGGAGAGGAGAATTCAGTGAGTATATCTGCACATATGGAATTGAGTAAGCAATATACAGCCCATCCCTTTCATTCCTTCTGTGTCCTATAATAATTTGGTTAGTTTTTCATTTTGTCATTTTCTGCAGATTATGCTTTTTATTTGCTGCAAGATTTTGTTATGGAAGTGGAGATAAGGGTGGCACAGCGACAGCCAATCCAGAGTTCTGGTGCTGTTTGTGTGGAGTATGCAAATTCTCCCTGTGAACACATGGTGTTGCTCCAGTTTCCTCCCACATCCCAACGATTTGTGGATTGGTAGGTTCATTGGCCACTGTAAATTGCCCCTAGTGTTTAGGTGAGCAGTAGAATCTGGGGGGAGTTAATGGGAATTTGGGGAGATTAAGTCAGAGGGGAAATAAGATTGCTGTGAGCCAGCAGAAACTTGATGGACTGAAGTGGCCTCTAGCTACGTCAAAAGGAGATATGGAGACGAGTCTGTCAACATTGCAGGTATTGAGCATTTTATTGTGAAAGGGTGAAAACAGTCTTTAAGATGAAAACAAATACTGCAGATACTGGAGTCTGAAACAAAAACCAAAATGCTGGCAGAACTCAGCCAGTCAAGCAGCATCTGTGGAAAGAGAAAATGGTCAATGTTTTAGGTCTTCTTAAAACAATGTTATTACTTATTGGAGCTTAATTATAAGTTGTTTATAATAAATACCTTTTAGTTGTGTTACAATGTTTCAACAACAGTTGGTGTTATCACTGTGTTTTTGGTCTGATAATCAGTTTGAGCTATATTGAATGGGTATTTATAAAGATATCAAGCATGTAATTATATTGGGCTGCAGACACGCCTTCATTTTGTTGTTGCTGAAGGTGTGATTTAACATAATAGCTATATGGTGTGTCATGCCCTTGAAAATGATTATGCTACCAAAGCTGAATTGTTCTTGCCAACTTGTACTGTCGCAGCAAGATTTTTCTGCACATGAAGAACTTTGCCACGTTCCTCTCCCGATTTCACCTCAAACCCGATTTCACCTCAAATTTAAATCAAGACCTTTTAAATACAACAGGTAGATTTACTGGGCATTCTTGACTCCTTTGGTTAGTAGTTGATACAAGTAAGTAGTGGGAATCTTTAGTGATTTCTACAGAAAGATTCTTTGAAAGAGAAACAAAGGACTACAGATGCTGGAATCCAGATGAAAAACAACAAGATGCTGGAGGAACTCAGCAGGTCAGGCAGCATCCGTAGAGGAAGACAGATGATCAATGTTTGGGTTCAGGACCCTTCTTCAGGACTCAAACACTGCGCGTTTGTTTTTCTCCACGGATGCTGCCTGCCCTGCTGATTTCTTCCAGCATCTTGAAGATTTTTTAAAAATTGTTCCAAAATGTGTTTCTGTACTTTAAGAAGCATCTTGATGAACAATGGTTAATCTGCTAACTGAACTATGTTTATCCCAGAGAAACAAGTGGTGATTAGTTATTTGGTGCTCAGTGGAAAGTTATTTTTCTTCACAGATGGTGTGAAGCCAGGCTTAAATGGAAAGAGGCTTTTTTTTTAAATGAGTAGGCTATGAGAGCTTTTAGTAAATTAGTTTATTATTGTCACATGTACCGAGGTACAGTGGAAGAACTTGTCTTGCAAACCATTTATTCAGATCAATTCATTACCCAGTGCATTGAGGTAGTACAAGGTAAAACAGTAATCGGATACACAACAAAGTGTAACAGCTACAGAGAAAGTGCAGTGCAGGTAGACAATAAAGTGCATGATCATAACGAGGTAGATTGTGAGGTCGAGAGTCCATCTTATTGTACTAGGGAGCCATTCAATAGTCTTATAACAGCAGGATAGAAGCTGCCCTTGAGCCTAATGGTACTTGCTTCCAGGGTTTTGCATCTTCTGATTGATAGAAGGGGGGAGAAGAGAGAAT
>JARFYF010000046.1:27035714-27046242 GCA_030265395.1 Rhina ancylostomus
CCTCTCCATACTTTGCCAATTTCAATGGATAGGGATGGGATACAATTATATGTTAACCTTAACTTTTGTTGCAACAAACTATTTGCTGGAGGAATTCCGCTGGTCAAATAGCATCTGTTTTGTGGGGGGGGGGGGGGATTGTTAATATTTTGGGTTGAAACCCTGCATCGAGACTAAGTGGAAAAGGGAGATAGCCAGTGTAAAGAGGAGAGGATGAGTGGTGTGACAAGAGCCAGAGGTGGTTGGTTGACTGAGAAGGAGTGAATTTTTTTTTGGCTGCATTTCATTAGATCAGAGCCCATGTTCCATTTAGATTTTAGCAGTGCTTAAAGAGTAGAAGGAAACTGATCTTAATTTTCCTTTTTCAGGATGAAAGAAGAGGTCCAACTCTCATAGCTATACAGTCGAAGTGGGACCTGAAGAGACTGACCAATGGAATGCCAATTCTGGACGATTTCCCATTGGTTCCAGTTAACGTAATTGATGACATTAGCTACGGTGTATTGGATTGGCAGCGTCATGGTGTGCGTAGAATGATTAAACACTACCTCAGTCTGGATAGCATTTTGTCCAAGGCATTTGAAATGGCCAGGTAGGAACCTTTCAGATTCGAAAAGTTGCTCAACAACTTTGCATGTATATTAAATTGGATCCTGTCAAGCTTTATTAAAGATTTAATATAGATCTGGATGTAGCTTCTGCCCAACTGTCATGCCAGTACAGATCAATGCAACATATTGCTTAGGGATCTACAATTTCCATGATATTCCAGGATTCAGAAAGGAAACTAATCAAACAAGATTTCTGCTCCTGTTTATTCATTCGAGATTTCCCTGATACAAGGTACCTTGTTGTTAGGGTCTTCAGTGAAACAAAAAGAACTTAATGATTGGGTGATCTCTACTAGAATATGCAGATGCATAGATATTAGAGAAGAATGTAATAGTTTAAGCTGCACCCCCACCAAAAGGTTGCTCCACTTTTGAGGATGGTGTATAACATCTGTGAAGTTAACATTCTCCACGTTTTTCTTTGTGGAAAGTTAGAAGAAGAAACCAACTCAGTTCTGCCATCAGTGGAACTTGTGTCCATGATCATCTACACAAATTTCTCAACCATGTATTTGTGACAGTTGCAATGTAATCTTGTGCATCTGCATTTGTCAATAAAGCAGTAACATTGGCAGGCATGTAAAAGGAGGTTCCTTAATAAGCTACATGGCTCCTTGGAGAGGTGTTCTGTAGGGATATCTGATAGGTGGGGGGGAAAAAATTCAACTCATGGCTAAACTTCAGAAATCTTGAACTGGAGCATTTGTTGGAAAGAATATTAGAAAGGGAAAGTCCATTCACGTGTGCAAATCAAAGTGACTGCCATGTCCCAACAAAATCCAATACACTAAATTCTTTTCATTTCACTGAAGACCCTAACAACAATGTACCTTGTATCAGGGAAATCTCCAATGAATAAACCAAAACTAAAACAAAAGGATTGAAGAGTATTTTAGTACATTGTCAAGAAATAAACAAATGTTTAGTACTGAATGCATTATTCCATTCCAGATATTACCACATACCCATTGGAAATCTTCCAGATGACATCTCTACCTTTGGATCAGATCTTTTCTTTTCCAGACATCTTCGACGTCACAACCATCTGTTGTGGCTTTCCCCAACATCCCGGCCTGACTTAGGGGGGAAAGAAGCAGATGATAATCGTCTGGTGATGGAATTTGATGAGAGGTCAACAGTTGAGATCAACAATCCAGGGTGTTACTCCACAGGTACATGGGCTGCTGAACTACAGTAAACACTTTTTCACATAGATGTCAACTACTTTTATGTTTCTTGGTTGTGCAGATTATTCACTTCTTTCTTCTTCATTGAAGCAAGGACAACAAATATAATTCAAATCAAGGGAAAAGAGGAAATTGGACAAAGCATGGAGAACTGCAGGAAAATAAAAATCTAAATACAGTTTTTATTTATTTAACTTTATTAAAAATAAGTAGGGTGTACATGGTTTACAGATGCTTGCAAATGCAGAATGTATTTTTGCACCTAATTTGTTTATTCCAACTGTTGTTTCTGTACAGCAGCATCAACAAGTTGGAGCAAAGTAATTGCCCAAAGGAGATGACTAGCAATCCAGTGCTAACAGCAGCCATTCCCTTCCCACATGGTGGTCACCTCAGGTGCATTCAACAATGCACTTAATTGGTCTGGCTCTGAGACTAGTAAATTATCTCACTTGATCCTACAATATATGCATGTAAATCATGTTTAGTCTTAATAGCCGAGGAAGGAATGCTGCTTTAGTACTTGTTTGATAAGGATGTAGCGTTCTCGAGGATGATTTTGCAGCTGAAGTAAAACAAATATGTAATGTAAATTCTTCCCCCACGTAGGCTTCATAAGGCACCTCAGACCCACCAAACCAGAGTGGAAGCATTAAGAAGGGGAAGAAAACACAAGATGCTCCACATTTGTTGTTTTTTAAATTATCAAACTTGTGTTGGTCCCAGTTCGGTTCTTAAAAACTTCATGAGTATAATTATTTGTAAATATTAACTGAGTTTTTCCTGTGTTGCACTCAGATTGTCAAGTGGTTAAGGATGGAGGATCATCTCTGAAGAATGGAATACTTTCACTTAACTCATTAATTACTTGCCTCAGTTTTTATTCACAGAGAAACCTTTTGGGCAGCTCCTTTTGATTTCTTCTTCCCATATAAATAGATTGGAGAGAGACTGTAAATAACATAGACTAAATGGCATAATTATGTCTTGTGTCTTTTTAAGACCCACAATGAAAGAATTTCTCCTTATCCAGCAGTTCCTTTTAAATTTAAATTAAATTTTATTTACAGCGTGGTAACAGGCCCTTTCCAGCCCAACGAGTCTGCGCTGCCCACGTTAACCTACCCATGCGTCTTCGGAATGTGAGAGAAAACTGGAGCACCCAGAGGAAACTCACGCAGACACGGGAGAATGTACAAACTCCTCACAGGCAGCGACGGGAATCGAACCCCAATCGCTGGCGCTGTAATAGTGTTACACTAAGTTTGGCAGTGCAATAGATTGCCTGTTAGTATTGTGGTGATGCTCCCAGTAATCTGCTTGCTGGATTATTAGCCTAGGTTTTCAAGAATTCAAGTTCCCTCCTGCATTATGCAAATTTGTTCTGGAGTTCTCTGGGCCTCTGTGCATGGCCATTTGCTTTCTCTGCTATATGTCGGTGATGTAGGCTTCAAAGTAGGAAAAATTATTAATAAACTTTCAAATGGGTACAAAAGTTGGACATCAATGCTTGTAAAAAAAATGGAACTTCTACAAAACTGAAGAAAAGAACATGTCGAGATAAAGTTATATTGATGAATAGTCAGCTTGGATTTCAAAAGGGAAAGTAGCTTGAGCAATCCTTTTAATTTTTTTGAGTGGGTTACAGAGCTGTCAGGGGATACAATTGATGTAAACTTATTTTAGGTATCCCATAAGAGGCCAATAATAAGATCAGAGAATGTGGAATTAATGGAAAAGTAGCAGGTTGGATTGCTAGCTGGCTACTGGATAGAGAGCAGTGGAAGAAGGTTGATAGCAGTGTTCCACAAAGATCCGTTTCCTTCACAATTCTTCACATTTACTTGACTAACTTGTACTCTGGAATCAAAAGCATGATGATACTGAAGTGGGAGTGGAGGGGAACATTCGGTGCTGAGGAGGACCCCTGACAAATTATGGGAAGACGTTAATAAACATTAAAAGAAAAAGAAATCACTCTAGTATGGTGGGGCTCTGGAAATTAGTGACTGAGTTTAGTGGAAGCAGGACACTTGCTGCATTTCAAAAATCATTTGAGTGTGCTGTAGCCAACACAGCTCAAACTAATCCTCAAACTGAATTTATCTGAACTGGTATTTTCTTTGGTTAGTGCAGACACAATAGCCTGAATGGCTGCCTTCTGTCCTGTAAATTTCTGAAACTATTCTTGGAAACATCAAAATAATACATTCTCTCTCTCATCTAGTTTCTGTTGAACTGGATATTCAGAGCCTGGCTGTGAATACGATCCTTCAGTCCCATCACATCAATGATATGGAGGGAGCTTCCAGCATGGGTGTCAGCTTTGATGTTATCCAGCAAGCTTCGCTTGAAGATATGATGGCTGGTAACCAAGCAGCTAATGCATTAGCAAGTTACGATGAGACAGCGTTGTGTTCACATACATTCAGGTATTTGTGTGAGAAAATTATCAGCTGGTCCTCTTCATTAAGGAGCTGATTTTTTTTTGGACTATTTTAAGAATGTCTGTAGATACCTGCTATTCATTGAGCAGCTGTTTTAGAGAAAGTTAGTGCCATTGGTGTTACAGTTCACTGAAATGCAAATGTCTCAAACTCTGCAATAGCACCTACATTATGTTCCTGTGTGACATTCTGTATTCAACTGGCCTGAAATTCACTGGGGGTTGAGAAGTCACTAAGAATTGAAAAGTTTGGCAGATTCTGCCAGTGGGTTACTACTTAACAATTTTCCTTGAAGTATTGAGCCACAGCTCTCTACATTGCTGTTTTCTTTATACTTGGTTGTGAAGCATTTGGGTCTGTGCTCTAAACATACTGTATATCAAGAAATGCTGCTGGAAGCTGAGTGTAGCTGAACCCAGATGAAATGTTCTTTTGGGCCTATTGGTTTTTTATCACCCACTCTGATTGGCAGGTGTGTCCCTTCTGTGAGCCTTTGCCTGTGGTGCTCAGAGCAGGTTGGCAGGAAGCTTTACCAACACATTATTTTGCCCTTCCTCCCCATTCTACCAGCTAAGATCTATTTAGTCGTCTTACAGTAGTGCAGTTAAACATGAGAGTGAGTCCTGTGAATTATGTGCTTAATAAAACATTGTTTTGTTACTCATGAATGATTACCTGTCGTTGCTGCAGAATTTTGAAGAGTATGGTTGTTGGCTGGGTGAAGGAGATCACCCACTATCAGAATATGTATGCTGATAACCAAGTGATGCACTTTTATCGTTGGCTGCATTCTCCCTCTTCACTGCTGTATGACCCTGCACTACATCGCACTCTTCACAACATGATGAAGAAGCTGTTTCTGCAGTAAGTTCGTAAGAAGAATGATGTGAGAGAATAGGCGCATAAGAGTGAAATATAAGCCTTGTGGAACTTTTCAGCATTTTCTGATGGCTGAATGGTATTTTTAATTCTTAAAGGTGCTCTCCTTTGAAGTTTTCATGGGTTGCTTTTAGCTCTTACTAAATACACACTTTATTCTCTGTCTAGATCTTCAGAGATAGGACAAGATATTTTAATGTGTTATAAATGGTGTAGTTAATAAAGAGGAATCAAGTCATGCAGTTTATTTGCTCTTGAAGCTCATTTTACATAAGCAGTTGCAAACAATATATAGATGCCTGAAGAGGCTGAAAAAAAATTGCAGATGCTGGAAATCCTGATATCAGAGATCTGGAGATACTTGGGTCAGGCCACATCAGTGGAGATCAAAACCACATTAAAATTTAGTTGATGAAAGTTCTGATGCAAGTTCATTGACTAGAAGTGTTAACTCTGTTTCTCTTTATACTGATGGCACTGGAGCTGCTCAGTACTTCCAGCATTCTGTTTTTCCACATATTTATTTGCCTGACTGGCAACAATTGTAACTTTCCCCAGTGTTATGGAAATTGAAACAGTAAATAAGGATATATTACTTGTGTCTCATCAAGCTATTTCTCAAAGTTGTATTCTTATGTAGTTGTGAAGGGCATAAGATTGGTTCCCTTCATATCATGCATAGGGTACCAAATATCAGAATGAACTCTGCAAGGAAAACCATGGTTCTTACGAGAAAAAATACATTTTGTCATCTGATTCATGGATCATTGCACTAGTAAGTTGAGATGATATCAGCAGTATTTAGCTTTTGTAAAGAGATTGATTGCATTGTAAGGAAAACTTAGCATCCTTTTGAGCATCAGCTATTTTGATTTTGAATAGTTTGGGTTAATACATCCAGCATCTGCAAGGAAAATGTATGACTAAAAACTGATTTTTTTTTTGTATTTTATTTCGTTATTGCTGTTTTGTTACAGATTTCTAATTGGCAATCTGCCACAATATAGAACTTCTATAGCAACAAATCTTGTTAATGTTTTTAGTACTTTTGGTAAGATTCCTTTCATATACAGTGTTAAATACCATCTTGTAAGCAAATATCAGCCCCCAATGATTCTAGAGTGACTTTTTTTGCTCATTGGCAGAAATCAGACTGAAACTCCCATCACTAGAATTTCTGGAATTGGTATTTTCTTTTGGATAATTAAATGTTAGTACTTCATCACATCCTCTGACTGCAGTCTTAACTGAAAAGCAGCTTTTATAAACAAGCATATAGTAGCAACAGGGAAATAGAACAACATCCCCAGGAGCCAGGAGAGATATTACAATAAACAAGTTAATTGAAAAGAATATAACAAGTAAATTAGTTCATTTTAGCAGTTGGAAGTTTGAGTTCCAAGATGATTGCAATTACAGACAAACAACTAAACTCTGGAGATTAGACAGTAGCAATTTGAAAGGTGCTAGAGGACTCTACCTCCTTTTCGAAGGTAAGATTTAGAAGTAACCCAGATTACTATAGATCATTTACCGTAATAGATTAATTTGCTAACAGATGAGTTAAGTAATATGTGCTCTGAATTTTCATCTTGAGTTTGTGTAAGCAATGTATTCAAAGTATCCAATAAGTCACTGTTTCTATCGCAGAGTTGATGTATTGTACAAATTTCAATTAGCATCCATAAAGTGAAAATGTAAAATTGTTGAGAAACAGTCACCCAGCAGCTGTCTATGCAAGTTGACTAAAAGTTACTTTGATTTTTTTTTGTTATCACAGGCTGGTAGCAGAGTTCAAAAGATTGGGTTCATCTGTGATCTATGCCAATTTCAACCGTATAATACTGTGCACCAAAAAGCGGCGTATTGAGGATTCAATAGGATATGTGGAATATATCACAAAAAGGTAATAATACAAATAGACTTTTTTAAAATTAATAGTGATGAGTTTCCAAAAGTTATGTGTAAGAAGATGCTTCAGTTATTTGTTAAGAGATGGAAAACATTTTTTTTCTTTTAAGGAACCTATGTTATTTCAAATTGAAGGTCATTGATTTTGTAGATGTATTGCTCTTGAAAATGTCAAAAAAGTGTATGCATGCTTTTTTAAAATTTATTTCATTCTTCTTATATAGGCAGCATTATAACAGTGTTTTATGTGTGGTCGAAATCAATAGCAACCTGCCATCGCTACAGTCAGGCTCCCAGTGTCTGTGGTTGAGCTATTAAGATAGACTGCCTGAATTTGGCTTGGTTTACTTGGCAAAACTCTTACTTCTGAATCAGCTTTTATTTCAAAACAGACAATGGTTTTAAATACAGAATCTTGGCATACAATTGGATGTGAAAGTGAAGGTGGCTTGATTTATCTGAAGTAGCTAATAATTTAAGGTGACATCATAATATAAGGCATTAATTGCAGTTCAGGTAAATGTAAAAGATTTTACAGCACTCTTCAAACTAGATTAAGGTATCCTTCTGTGAACACCACTCCCAAAATTAATCAGTCTTTCATTTGCTGTCAGTGGACCTATAATATGTGCAAGTTTTCTGCTATGTTTACCTGTTCAACAGTGACAACACTTAATTCACTTGTTTCAAAAGTTCCAGAATATTTGGGGCATGTGATGAAGTGTGATTACAATTGCAACTTTTATTCTCTTTAGTTTAGACATACCCAGGTAAAGGTTCAATCAATCTGCTTCTTTGGACATTATTCAGTTCTTCAAATAGTTATTGATGTTCTGGTTTTATATTTAATGTGCTGATTTCATACTTCATTACAGACAAGACTCAGATAGAGAAAAGCTCTCCTGAGTATAGGCCTTGAGCTAATGTCACTGTGGGAGAGATCTGGGGAAATTTGAACTTTGTTTTATATTTTCAGTCTTTTGGGATTGGTGTCCTAATTCTGCCATGAGTGGTACAGGGATCATTATGCCATCTGCAAAAGAAATGTATTGAGTAATTTCTCTTTCTTTTACTCACAAAAATATAGCATTCATTCCCGTGAGATTTTTCATTCCCTCTCCATCTCATTTTCACACTGCTGGGAGTTCATGCTTTGGATGGACCCAGCCAATTATGGAGGCATTAAGGGAAAATTTCCTTCTGGCAATCTCAATGGAGAGGTATGTAATCTAATCTTAAGTCATTAGCTGGTCTTTACAGGTCATGCATCATTCCATTTGATTTTCAAATGTCTATCTGTTATGTATTAGTATAAGAATAAGTGATTTTAACTTAAAGGACTCTTTTTCCAGAAATCTTTTACTCATTTGTCATTAGGATTATTTAAAATGGTTCTGATCCATGATCAAATGATAAGATCAGATTTCTTTATTAGTCACGTGTACATTGAAACACACAATGAAATGCATCTTTTGCATAGAGTGTTCTGGGGGCAGTCTGCAAGTGTCGCCATACTTCCGGCGCCAACGTAGCGTGCCCACAACTTCCTAACCCGTACCTCTTTGGAATGTGGGAGGAACCCGGAGCACCTGGAGGAAACCCATGCAGACACTGAGAGAATGTACAAATTCCTTACAGACAGTGGCCAGAATTGAGCCCTGGTCACTGGTGCTGAAATAGCATTATGCTAACCACTACACTACCATGTCTGCATGTGAATAAATGGATTCCAGGGCTGAGTATTACTTCTAATTGATTTATCACATTCACGCCAGCATTAATGAATCTACATTTGGTATACTTCATATTTCATTATATATGTTGGAATTCATCAAAAGCCCAAGAAAAAAAAAATTATAATTATGCTGCTGGGTCTCATGGTGCTCAGGATATGAAAACTTTATGGGCTCACATTTGGTGAAAGAAAACACATCAGGAACCAAAACTACAAATCACTCTGAGTCTCAATGTTAATATAGGAGATGATTCATCAGAAAATCATATCTGTAACTGATGGGGGGATGTTAGCAAAATGTCTCAGTTAAATTATAAAACATTCCTTCCTCAGGTTCAAGTGTCACTAGCAAGGGTAGCATTTATTGTCTGTTCCTTATTTCCTAAAACTGGTTGCAGAGTAGGCAGTTATGAGGATAGTCAAGAGTCAGCCACATTTGCACATTAAGACTCTACTAACCAATGGCAACAATACTAGGACCACAGCTATCCAGAAGATGCTACGGGTAAGCACATGAGAGGGTTGTTGATTGCTGAGACAAAACTTCACGATGGATGAAGGTGAACCTGTTTTTTGAGCTAAATTCCAGGCTAGTAGTTTGTATGTAAACTATATAGTCCTTACAGATTGAATAAGGTTATCTTTGGTACTGGGGAAACATGAGGTCAAAAGCCCCAAGAGCATTGTTTCTACGTGCACGTCTGGTACCTTGATCGGTGCTGGGTGGTGCATCTGATTTTACTCTTGTTAGCCTTGAATTTGCATCACTACATACAAGTGATGTCACCTGAATGCTGATTATGTAAAATTCGATAAACAGCCATGATTTTCATCTACCACGGTGAGTGCACAAGGCAAATGGCATAGTTCTGTCCAGCTTGCCTTGGAAAGCAGCAAAACACCTACGCTTTCATCTCCCTTATTTGCACTTACCTGTTTCACCTTCTGGATGGTCAAGATCCCAACGTGGTAGTTATTCATTAGTAGTGACCTTCATGACAAGCCAAGACAAAAAGCACCAGCCAGATCCCTGAAGCAGGGTCCTAATCAGCGAGAATTGATATGGGTGGCTGTCTCAGTTATGGAATGTCAGTTCCAACTCTGCCACCAAAGAAGATGGTAATAAATACAACATTAAATGATTTGCTTTGCTAATTAAATTTGGTTTCTGCTTTCATAATGAAACTCATCTGTATGGTGATTTGTATTTTGCAAAGGCTGAGAGTAATAAAGAAGCAGAGGAACTTGATGAAGAAGACAGTGACAATGATTTTGAAGAGGATGATGAAGGCAATACAGATGTAGAAGACCTTTTGGACAATAATTGGAATATCATGCAATATTTGCCACAGGCTGCTTCATGCCAGAGTTACTTCCTCATGATTGTCTCAGGTAATTTCTGTTTCTCTATAGAACATAGAACAGCACAGAAACAGGCCCTTCGGCCCACAATGTTGTGTCGAACTAATTAAACTAGTAATTAAGTGCCTAACTAAATTAATCCCTTCTGTCTACACAATGTCCATATCCTTCCATTCTCTGCACATTCATGTGCCTGTCTAAGAGCCATTTGAACATCTCTATTGTTTTTGCCTCTACCACCACCTTTCCATTGCCTCACATCTCCTTTGAACTACCCCTTCTCACTTTAAATGCATGCCCTCTAGTCTGAGACATTTTGACCCCAGAAGAAAAAAAGCCAGCTGTTTCCTCTATGCCTCTCAAAATCTTGTAAACCTCTATCAGATCTCCCCTCAG
>JARFYF010000046.1:27078304-27093834 GCA_030265395.1 Rhina ancylostomus
GCCCACAACTTCCTAACCCGTACATCTTTGGAATGTGGGAGGAAACCGGAGCACCTGGAGGAAACCCACGCAGACACGGGGGAACGTACAAACTCCTTACAAACAGTGGCCGGATTTGAACCTGGGTCGCTGGCACTGTAAAGCATTAAGCTAACTGCTACACTACCGGGTAATATTTCCTGTTCTTCAGTATTACCCTCCTACTTTCCTGCTGACTGCTTGTTGTGCGAAGATTTTATCCTGAAATAGAAAAATGAGACGGGATTTGCATTCAGTGGCATGGGTATGCAGTCATAATTTGTCACCCATGAAGTGCAAGAAGAAGAAGGTAATTTGTGACCATGACATAAAATCCACTACCTCAATTTATGGGAGCCTCTTGACATGCCCCTTGATCACATTGTCCATGAACTGCTCTGCATGTGAGGACTGCACATGGAAGAATCACTGTTCCTATGCTTGCCTAACTCCAGAAGTTATATGTAATTCCTGCAGGAATAAAGTGTGCTAGCATTTGAATGATATGAAGTTTCAATATGTGCATATCAGGATACAAGAGTGTTGCTAGTGTGTGACAGGTGACAGATTGTGTAGGGTTGTAGGAAGTAATAATGAAGGGAGCAGCAGTTAATGAATGGTGTAGGATAGAAGAAGGAGAAAAGAAGATTGGAGGAAAATACTGATATACAGGGGAGAGAGAGTTGAGTGCTGAACCAAGAAGTACTCCAAGACTAAATAATGAATAAAGGGATATATGGCTTAGGAGACCTTCCCTTGATCGTAAGTCTCAAGAGGTACAGGTCCTCCCCAAGTTACAAGTGCTCAACTTATGTACTCCCCACACATATGAATGAGTGTATGGGAGACTGGCAGGATGGATTTACTGGCTGCTGTAGGGCTGCAGACATCTTCTACCACCTGGAAACACAGCTCATATCTGCATTTCCAACTTGCAAACTGTCTGGGTTACGAGCGGTTCACAGGAATGGAACCCTGGGAAGGACCAACACATACTACTTTTAGTTTCAGTGGATCCAGTCAACATGCAAGTCTTAAAATGCACTCTGCAATGCATTGTGAGCCCAAGATCTCGATATTTGATGTATCACAATTTCCGTACCTTATCTTAATCTTCTTAAATGACATCCATAGGGACTTAGTGAGTGGAATACAAGGAAAATGTAAAACAATTGGGAACATTGGTACAACCATTTTGGGAAGAAATTACAGCAAAAAGTGTTTCTCTCCAAATACGCAAGCTGGTACATCAAGTTGGCTCAACAATCGTCGATAAGAAATTTAATAAACGACAAGGAATATCAGGGTTTGTATCCTTGGATGTTGGTTGTTTTCATATTATTTTGTACTGCTAGCATAAATATTATAATCACATACAGACAACAGCAGAACTACAATATTTGGAAAACATGTTTCACACCTCGTTATTAAACAAGACTATAAAAATTATGACTCATCACTGCACCATTGTTTTTGCATGTTTCTTTGTACTGCTTGTATAGACACAGACAGCTAGCATTAATACAATAGGTAGTGTCTAGAGACTTAATAGATGTGATATGTTATACAAAGGTATCTGTCATTTTGAACAATAAGTGCAGTGATATATGATGTGTGTTTTTGGAAAACTGTGCTTGAATGTGACTTTAGTACTATGTAGATTTGCATTTACTTTGATAAGAAATTAGTTGTTGGTTTTCTCCATCATTGTCAAGTAGTCTGCCAAAAATATTGCCTTTCATTTGCCTTGTGATTGTAAATGCATTGAAGTTGCTGGGAGTAGGCACATAACGCGCTTTTTTTCTCCTTGTTCCTATCAAAACAACACAAGAGCACTGATGCTCCGGGGAGATTTGTATAGAATCTGACGCCTGTATCAGCTCTGAAAAAAAACAACCAAATTACAGTCTGAGGTGATGCAAATGATATCCTTGGTGCATCTTCCCGATGCTCCTGTGAGGCTCTTGACAGCTGATGCCTGGATTAAACAAAAAGACCAGTAACTTATGACTATTAGCTCAAAGTAATCATCTCTCATTATTTCAATTACATGGGTAAATGCATGCAATCATGTATCAAATCACAGCTCCCTTTTGAAGAGGTTCTTTTCAGACCAGGATTCCTGCCAGAAAAAAAATGTGCAAATATTTACACTGGTCTTTCATCAAACTGCACCTTTGTTTGGCAAAAAAACTTCCCCATGGCTACGATTTTGAGTGTGATTTTGCAGAGTAAAAAACAAAAGGAGGATTGGAAACAGTGAAAGGTTTCAGTGGCTCATTAGCAATCAGAAAATGAGACACCTTCTGTTACTTATTGCTACCTGAGCTGGCAGCCTGATTATGGCTGCCATTCTTGAATCACACAACCTGCAAATAGAGATGCACTGGCCAATTCAAGGCTCTTTAGGCAACTATGATTGATGACTCAGTGACTAGGAGAAAATTGCTTTTTATGAATTATTCATCAAGATATCTCTATGCTGCTAAAGTAGCTGACAGGAAAGTTCTGACACTGTCTGGGCACAATTCACTTACAAATCACTTACAAGTAAGTGAATATTAAAAATAGCTCAGTTACAGCATACCACCATGGTATCAGGTTGGGCCTTTTTGCTGTATAGGAGTGACAACAAGAAAACAAGATATTTCTTCCTCAGAGTTATAATGGTATTGACAAAAACTGTATTGAACAATTAAAATCAGTTCAATTTATAGTGACAATTTACATCTGTCCAATGTTTCAATAGTTTATCATAAAATTTATGTTAAAAAATTATCAAACATTGTGAATGTTAACATTTCCTTTAACTTTTTAGATGTATGTAACATAAAGTTTATTTTATTGCCATGACTTTGTCTGTAAAATATTGTAATGGAAATGTAAGTGGAAATCAAAGAATGGATCTTAAATACAGTTATGTTTTAAAATAGGGAAGCTTTCACCATATTGTGAGTTCTATATATGATTTTAAACAAGTTAAATCTAACATTTTATGTTCACTGAATTTCACTTTGCTTTGGATATCATTACTAAGGCTACTTATGGTTGGATGACTACTTTTCTAGTGTTTTTAGTCAAAGGTCAAGGTCAGTGGTAAATTAATAGCTTTTTCATTCGGTCACCTACTTGTTCTGTGGTCTAAGGGCAGCGGATCTCCCATAACCTTGCCGTCCACTGCAGGCACATTGCAGCTTTGAGTTGTTGGTCTATCAGCACTTTGGCATGTATGCTTGACACTGATCTTTTGAATGTCTCAAGCCTTGCCCTCCATGTCTGTCATTCTATGCAATTCTGTTTATTCTAAGTCAGTGTCATTCTTAGAATCATCTCTATTTATTTAAATTTATATTTGTGCCACTCCAATCAGACTTAACATGAGAGTAGTCGCTTAAGGTATTGGTCTTTATTTTTTTGATGTATGTCACTTTCTATAAGATGTTTGATTAAATGACAACAGCTCAGGATTTGACTAGAACAACAATTTTACTAAAAAGAGAATTTTAAGAAAAATAGGTGATAAGATGGCATATTTTAACAAAGTCAGAGAAATGTACATTTTTGAAGCTGTCATGTAGTTTTCTTAACTGAACAAACTAATTACATGTGCAAAAACATTTTATACTGTGTGGCAGGATACTAGTTTGTTTTCCAGATATTAAACTATGAAAAATATCCAGGTTGTTAAAGGTTTAAGAAAAATTTCAATCACTAGACATTGTGTTGTTCAAAAACTTAATGTTATTTTCATGCCTAAAGTGATAATGAAGATCACATTAATTCATCAGTGTTCCCCCAGAGTCCCACAGGAAGAGCTCAAGACCTGAGTTGTGCTTAGCTCCTACTAATTCCAAGCAATTCTGGTCAGCCTTGCTAATGATGGGAACCCTTATTTGCCCATTCAGATATAATGTCAGGAGTTACTTAAAGGGTAACTAAAAATACTCTCCTCCAAAAAGTCTTCCAAGATTTGGCAAATATAACTGAGGTTTGATAGACTTTGGTTAGGTAAGGGAACCAAGACTATAAATAATATGGGTACAAATGGCCAATCTGAATGGAGGAACAGATTCCAAGAATAAGTTGTCTACAAGAGAAACAGAGGACTGCAGATGCTGAAATCTAGATGAAAAACACAATGATGCTGGAGGAACTCAAGACTGAGTGGTCTACTCTTTTCTGTGTTCCTTAGAAGATCATTGATATAAGGTGACAGCCCTAGGGGCAGTGACTCCCTAGGCTGGACATTCCCATGTTTATAGCTCAATTGGATTCTGGTCTTCTGCTGGGGGTAAGCATGAGGCCTTAATAATCTGTTAGAGGCCAGAGGACTGGCAGATATTTAAAGTAATACACACATTTAGGAATGGAGTCAGTCTGGGGAACTCTAAACTTGTCAGCTCAATGTTGATGGGGAAAATATGGTATCTCCATGAAATGGAGAAATATAGAAACCAAAAATATGATAATGAATATCTAACATTTGAAGAAGCATTCTAGAAAATAGGCAAAGGTAATGAAATAGTTATAAAGCGACAAAACATTTTGCTGGTGGTTTGGAAGAGGTTCACCATCAAAGTACTCCCTGTGGCCTAGCACACTGGTGATTTCCATGCCTACATGAATGCTCGGGACCTCTGATGCTGGCACACATCCTATCTCAGCTTCACCACTGGGCTGAGAAATGGAGCTCGGTCTTACAGACCTGAGGGGCAAATGCACTTGATATATCTCCCCTCACTTTCAGCTGCTTTATTAGAATAGATGGGAAGGGTAAGTGACACTAAGTGGTTCCTTTTAATATTAATCTTTTTAATTGTTACACCAGTTACATTTTTAAATTAATCTTTTGATTGCTTTTATTGTTTTGATTATATATTTATTTAACTTCTTAAACTCTCTGATAATTATAGACATTTAGAAGCAGTTGAAAGACATTTAAAAATATTTTAGATCAAAGTATATTTAATAACATGCATAAATTAATTTGAAGTATCAATATTAAATTATATAAAAGTGGGGGAACCGTTTGCTTCTCTTACCATTTATAATGAAGGTTATGATGCCATTGAAATGAATGGGGCCATGCCAAATATACAAGCTGAGAAGTCTGCAGTGAAGTTCATCCAGCCCCTGAGCCCAGTATGATCAGGAGCTGCCCCAGACTCTTGTGCTGAGTACAGGGATCTAGCAGTAGATCAGATCCTCTGGCATCCGACTTGCCGATTACACCTTGCAGTGCACAGGCACAGACATCTAGAACATGCTGATATGCAAACTGGAGCAAGCCAAAGGTTCACCCCTCTGCCCACACCACCACCCCCAAACTACCAGCTAGCCATCAGTCAAATTTAGCCTCTCAGTGAATATTACTTAGCCCACACCATCTTCATCTTCTTTTAATCTACAAATTTACCTTGCATTGAACACGACATCATCCACGAATGAGTTTACATAAAGATATTTACTACACAGGTTTAATAATCCAGACCAGTTTAAACAGTTCCATCTCAATACATCACATTGTAAGATGAAACTCCTGGCACTGTAGAAACGTAATTATTATGACTTGAAGCAATACTGCACATGATTCATCACTGCTATATATAAACAAAGGTACTTACACTCCCAATAGATGTGAGAGCTGAAGCAACATTAATAATCAGTGGAATGATATTAAACTTTCCTGCCTAAAATGGAAAGTGAAGTACTTTAGTTTTCTATTTAATTATTCACTTGGTTATTTCCACTTTTTACTGCATTTAAATTAAAATGATAAAAACTAATTAGAAAGCCTCTGACTTTGAATATGGCCCCATGGCAGTTTTAAAGTATGAAACTGAGGTCACTAAGTTGGTGCTTCTATAATCCATTGACCTACAGATCTTGGATACATTGCTAGGGATATTTGGGCTTTGCTTGGCATCACCTTCAAAGTAGAGAGATGGTGCTTTTGCAAAGTACCTTTCCTGTGGAAGTTCATAAGTTTCTCACTGTCTTGACCACTGAAAATGGTCACCCATGCATGGAGAAAGATGGAAATTCAAGAACTTATCATTGGACTGGGCAATGGACTCTGATCACACTGAAAGTGGTAAATAGCTCACTGGTGTGCAGGAAACTCCTTTACATTATCAGTTAATTAATACACCGATTTTAAATATTTGAAGTTAACATAAATGATAAATAGTATTTTAATCATTAGTTAATGCACAATTAATAACATACTGTTAATAACATATTGTTTAATAACATGTTATAAGTTTTACCATAAAGATTTTGTTTTCCACAATGGTAGGTGCCTGGAACATGCTGCCAGGGGTGGGGGTGGAAGGTTCAAGTTCATTGTCATAGGCATACATAGATGGTATAAATGCCATGAAAATTAGCTTTCTGTAGCAGCAGCACATTACATTTTTATATATATATATATATATATATGACAAACATAAACTAACATATACTTAAATTGACATAAATTATACATAACTTGCACAACAAAATAAAGACATCAGTGCAAGTTGAAAGAGAGAGAAAAAGACTACAGGCAATAGTGTTTAAGAGGCATTTTGACAGACACATGAAAATACAGGAAATGGAGGGATATGGATCATCTGCAGGCAGATGGGATTAATTTAATTTGGCATCATGGTTAGCACAGACAAAATAGACCGAAGGACCTGTTCTCCTGCTGTACTGTTCTACGTTTAAAGTTGTTGTAATTGTTGGGTAAAGGATATTTATTGGCACTGGATACGTTTCCTGTTTTATTTTAAAGAGGGGAATCAAGTTGCTGTGTAACTAACTGGAGAACCAATGGTGCTATTATTTCTAAATGTTTCTATGACATCCACAATAGCCCATTTGCTTTCAGTGGAAGTTTGAGTTAACCGCACAGCACTTGATGAACACAGGATCTCCAAAAAAGCAGTCTTAATTAATTTAGTGGTTAATGAAAGGGCATGATTTTACAGATGTTTATAAACTTCTTCACATCCAGAAATGAACTGCCCAATAAATCCTTGTACATCAAGCCAAAAAATACTAAGTTTAGTCCAAACTAGGTGATTCACTGGTATATATAATTTATGTTTTATTACCACTCTGTATCAAGGAATGATTTTAATGCATTTTTGTAAGTTACGGTCCTAAACACTGCTCGATTACATTGGTTCATGACAGATTTTGCATTTGATGATAAGCAACCAGGTTCAGTGAAAAATTCTGAAAATAAATCACTTCTCAAAATGAGCATAATTTTGACCTTGTCAACTTCAGCGAAGGCAGAAATTCCACCTCATTGTGTGGAAAGAGGCTTCAGCAAACTTTGTGTCCACTACTTTAGTGCTCATTTGACACACCGAGGCAGAGCTTAGTATTTAGCCCAGGCTACCTCACCTGCTGCCGGCTGATTTCACTGAAGTCAATGGCAACACAATGTTGGAAACTCCTGACTGAAAAACAGCTTCCAGTCATTTACCTGATTCCATTCACATGATGTAGAATCTTGTAGAACTGCCAGATTGGGAGTATAACACTGCTGTCAAACATAAGAGCTCTAACATCTCAAAATATCATTGTAAAATGCTGGTTCATTCTAATCCCCACTAGTATTTTCTTCCAAGCAATTGACTGTAAAATATATTTTCTTGCTAAAGTAATTTTATTCACCCTGGAAGAGAAGAAAACTGAGTTGAGATGTAATTCAAGTCTTTTAGGATGCTTTGCTGCACAGATAATGTGGTGTATCTAAATTAATTAAAGTCGTCTACCCAGGATTATAATAAAAATGAAACAAGAATGGCAAGATTAGAAATCAAAATGTTTCTAAATGAAGATCAGATATGCCAAACCAATAACTCAAAACTAAACGGGAAGGTGACTAGTCAGGACAACACAAAGAAATTTTAGGGGGATATTGGCAAGATAAGTGAGTGAGCAACAACGTGGCAATGGAGCCACTTTAATTCCCCATCCCACTCTGATCTATCTGTGGTCTCCTACACTGTTGTTATGAAGCCCAACATAAACTTGAGGAACAGCACCTCATCTTGCGTCTGGGTACATTGCACTTTTCAAGTTTGAATAACTAATTCTCCAACATAAGATGCTTTCTCTGTCTGCATCAGAACTGGCTATTTTTTGATCTAAGTCATCTGTCCGTGATATTGGCTCAGCTTCTCCCCCTCTCCATTAACACATCCTGACCTGCTGTTAGGAACACATCACACTTCTTTGTCCACATCCAAATTGTCCATTAAGAATGCATCCCCACAGCAACCCTGACCCCTGTCTATCATAGATATTCCCTATGTCCTATTCGTCCCTACTCACCCCCTGACCCCCACCTTCTGTAACTTTATTAACCTTTTTCTCTTTTTCCCAGTTCTGAAGAAGGGCCTTCTACCTGAAACTTTAACTATGTTTCTCTTTCCACAGATGCTGCCTGACCTGCTGAGGGTTTCTAATATTTTATGTTTTTATGGCAAATAGATTACAGTGTGAAAAAATGAGGCTATCTACCTGTAGAAGAAACAAAAATGAGTGCTTGGGAAACGTTAATATTCAAACGTACTTGGGTGTCCTCGTGCATGGGTCACTGAAAGCTAACATGCAGATCAACAAGCGATTAGGAAGGCAAGTAGCACTTTATTGCGAGGGGATTTGAGTAGTTTCACTACAATAACATAGGACCTTTAGTGGAACCAAACCTGGAGCACTGTGTACTATTTTGGTCTCCTTTCCCAAGGATATACTTGCTGTAGAATGCAGCAAAAATTCACCAGACTGCTTTCTGTCCATCAGAGACTGAGAGGCTAGAACTTTATCCTCTAGAGTTTTGACAGCATTCAAAAGTATAGAATTCTTAGATGACTTTACAGGGTAGATGCAGCTGGGATGTCCACAACCAGAGGTCACATTCTTAAATAAGGAGGTGAATTTAGAAGTGAGATGAGGAGGAACTGCTTTTTTTAATGAAATTGATGAGGTGATGAATCTTTGGCATTCTCTGTTCTAAGGTGCTGTGGAGCCTCAGCCGTTGATTGCATTCAAAGCAGACCCCAATCGATTGCTGAATGTTAGATAAATTAAGGGATGTGGGGATAGAACAAAAGGGATGTTGCAATAGAAGATCAGCTATGATCTTGATAAATAGTGGAGCAGGTCTGAGGGGCTGAATGGCCTCCTCCTACTCCTATCCCTTGCATTCTTTAGTTCTCATCAACTGACAGGAGTTAGTAATGGTGATGATAAACTTTTTCAAAAAGGTACTGAATCAAAATATACAATGGTTGTGAAAATGATTGAATGCTTTAATACAGCTGTTGTGATAATTTACTAAATGATTTATCCACTCCTTCATTGCAAATATTAGAATGTTGGAATGCAAGATCCTAATGAACAATATTCATGACATTACACTGATAGCCAGGACATTTTGCTGAAGAGTTTGAGAGACTTCACCTGCCTCTAACTGTATTAGAGAATCAGTAACCCTAGAGGAATAAATTTGATGGGTGTGTGACCTCTTCTTAAATCTAGACTTACACTTCAATGAAATTAAACTATATATGAATAATGAATATTATAAAGCATTCCTAAAAACTGCTGGAATTAGTGTGACAATAAGTTATTTTCTGAACATCTCATGTAGCAAGGGGTCTACAGATGGCATTTGCCAACACAAGGAGAAATATGTGGATGAGACAACTACATAATAGGAACTCTCAGCATTCTTTGCAAACAGTGGAGTATTGAAATGATTTAACACTGGGTCTGAGGTTTGTACAATATCTACAAAATACAAATTACAGAGATCCAACAACTGTAGCATCCAGAATTGTTGGAATACTTTTGCAGACAAGCAATTTCCCAGGGATTTTTGAGTTACGTTTTCTCGAAAAATTAAGCAACTGAGAAATTAATGTACCCGACAGATTGCATATAGTCCAGGGCCACTTAACTAAATTGCTGGTTAGCAGAGCCAAGGGACTGCCAAATGTTTGCAATAAGTATTCCTACAGTTTAACTGGTGAAAACCAGCAGCTGACAGTGGTGGCATAAATAATTCAGTATGCATTGTCAGTGTAGGAGCCCTAGATTGTTTACCTATGACAAGAGTTGTGTATAGGATAAGTTAAATGAAAAATGTCCGGCTCAGAGGTTGACTGAATTTTGAGTACTGTCTGCAGATTTGAGCAAACTACACAAGGCAAGAAATTAAAGCAGAAATAGGTTGAAAAAGCGGGAGAGATTAAACGCACTGTAAACTGCAGTGCCAAGTCATGCTTATTTTCGAAGTTACAACAGTGACAAAACATCCGAAGTATTTAATTGCTGTGAAATATTTTATGAGGTCCAAAGGTCACAACAGTTGCGATGTAATTGCCTTAAATTGCGTAAGTAAGGAATCTGAAGTAATGTGATGTTGGATTTTCAACGGAAACTTTCTTTAAAGGTAGTTAACGAAAGGTGACCAATAAACCCTGATGGGTTAATACGAGATATTGTATGTTTGACCGATGCCAAAGAAATCTGCTTCCTTTTCAGGAAAATGCTTCTTATTAGGAAAGGGAGCTGGTGGCAGATTCTTGAAGTTTTAATAGTGAAGTAAAGAAAAATCAAGGTATTTTAGTGTTATTTCATTTTAATTAGAGTAACCCCAAAATAAGAATGCAGCCAAACTGTGATGTTTCCACAATATTAGGAAGTAAATTCTTTGTTATTTCAGGGTCAGCCAATACATAGTACTGGCCACAATAGTGGTCCATATTGCAACAGTCTGAATCTCTCTCTTAAGCATACTTCTATTGCATTCATATCCAAAAGTCCAAATCACCGTTTATTGTTTGACTTTTATTTATGGTGTTCAGTATCTGAACTTGCCAGTGAAAAGATGATTAATTAGATCAAGAATCCATTATTTACTATGGCCATGGTCTTCTGTACAATCTAGTTAAACATATTAAAAGCAAGAGAGTTGAGGAGTTCATGAAGCGCAAAGCTGTAGCACATACCCATTTGTCATGAGTAAGAACAAAAGAAATGAAATAGGAATAGGTTATTTAGCTCTTCTTGCCCTCCCCACCATTCAATAAGGTCAGGGCCAATCTTTTACCTCAGCACCACTTTCCTGCACTAACCCCATATTGTTTGATTCCCTTAATATACAAAATTCTATTGATTTCAGTCTTGAAGTATTCAGTGGGAGAGCTGCCACAGTCCTGAATAGAGAATTTCAAAGATTCATTTCCCTCTAAGTTAAGAAACCACACTTCAATCCTGAACATTCAGCTCTTTATTTTGAAACTGAACCTGGTTCCGGTGATCCCAGCCAGGGGAAAGCATCATCCCTGCATCTGCACTCTCAAGACCCATAAGAAGTTGTGTGTTTCAATGAGATCACCTCTCATTCTTAGCTCATTACTAGTTGAAAACTTGACATTGGAACATGGAATCTGGGGAAAGACGGACAGCAAGTTGGAAGGCACAGATACACCTAAGAACTTTAGACAGGAAAAGGAAGAATATAGATAGAGATGTAATTGTACAGGCTAGTGGGACAAAGGAACATATGAGATCATAAAGTCGTAAAGCCCAGAAACAGACCCTTCGGCCCACCACGTTGATGCTGACCTTTGTACCCATCCACACCAATCCCATTTGCCGCATTATGTCTGGATAATGCAATGATGGTGAAATGGAGAAAAGCATCAATGGGATTTTTGGACACACTAACCTTCAGCCAGAATTACTTACAGAAAAATAGAACACATTTTCTGAGTATCAGTGCAACCTTCTTTCTACAGAGGTTAACCAATCATTAAGCAGTTATGTTCATCAACAATACTTCAAAATATAAAATTGATTTTACCTCACCATGAACGATAATGTCAATTCTTATCCCAAATATTTTTGTTAGGGTCCTATATTCAGTACCATTCTCCATGAAGTACTTTGTTTTCCTATCAGTCAGATGGAAAAATTGCAGGAGGAAAAGAGTTTATTTTGGTAGCAAAGCTTTGCTTGAATGTCATATCTGTGCTTGATAAAACTCATTGGTAACAACATGTTGCATAATTTTTGAAGATGTAGTGGTACAAATTTTAAGTGCTTGCTATAAGTTCAGAAATAAATGAACAACTGAAAATAAATTGCTAGGTTGCATTCAATTCTGAATATCATACATACACAAGAGCATAATCATTTGGAAAAGGAGTTGTTTATAAGTTCAATTTTACAATTATAAGTTCACTCTAAAATTCCAAAAAAATCATGGCTACTCTGGCCCAGGTATCCACTTTACTTGACTGATCCTCATAACCCTTGATTCCCCTGTTCTCCAAAATATCTACCAATTTAGCCTTGAATATATATAGTGACTTGACACTATATATATATATATATATATATATATATATAGTGACTTCAGCACTGTAGGTTAGAGGACTCCAAAGATTTAAACCCTCATAAAAAATTCCTGCAATTCTCATTCTTAATTGAGTAACCTTTTATTCTGAGACTAAGCCCCTCAGTTCAGTTTTACCCCAGTGAGGGGAAACATCCTCATAGTATCACTTTAGGAAAGATGTCACAGCATAACATAGGGTCCAGGGAAGATTTCCTTACAATCATGTTTGTGTTACGTGAAGAAAATTGCGAGTCATAGATTTCAGCAACTCATATTGTCCTATTTGTAGCAATGAAGAGTAAGGTGAGATTTAATAAAAGTTTTTGACATTACTGTGAGGTTTTGACTCCATAGGGAGAAGCAGTTTTCACCAGCTGAAGGATCAGTAACCAGAGCACATAAATATAGGATAATGTCTCAATGAACCAGAATGGTAGATGAGAAATTTGTTTATACAACTAAGATCTGAAAATAGTGCTGAAAGCAAATTCAATAGTCACTATCACTCATCACAAAGTACTTTAAATGTAGGTAAATATTTCACAATAAATTAATTAACAAGCAAAAATTAGGGCAAATTAACAGGCATGTTGACAGAGGCATGAATGGATAAAATTGGGCAGCTTAAAAAGACACAATTGCAGGATGGCAGAACTAGGGAGTTTTATGCAGAGAAGATGAGACAGATAGGAAGGTTCAAGCCACTAATTGAAAAAAAAAAGAATTTTTAAATGAAAGTGTTGCTTAAATGGGACCCAACAATAACAGGTGTGTTAGGTGTACAAAGCAGTGCAAGTTAGGACATAAAGTGAGCTTGACAAATGTCCAGAAGGGCAAATGTTGGAAACTGGCCAGGGGTGCATTGGTCTAGGAATGGAAAATGCTGAACTCCCAGTATCTTATTGAAAAATTGGAAATTACATTCCATGAAACTTAAATCTATTGTAAAAAATCATGGAAACTTAAAATTATTATCCTGGTTGTGGGCTGCAAAACTGGCCCTAACCCAGGATGAATTAATAGTATTTTGGAGTTTCCACAGTTGTGATTCCTTGCACGAAAGCCCTAAAAATTAAAGCTAGGACTCTGGATCCAAGAATACTATCTAAAGAACATCATTCAAAACCTTCTGAAACTTGATTCTAAATAACTGTACATCAGACTAACCAAAAAAATTTTTTTTTATCTTTAAAAATAATTTCCAATAATTTACAATTGGGTTCCTCACAATTACCGGATTAACACTGATTTGAAATGCTTAACTTTTGTGGCAAACCCATTTTCAGTTGCCTAAATTGAATTTGCCAAATTTCCATGTATAGCAGGGAGTTTTTACACAAAGCAGTTTTTTAAAAAAAATATAAAAATACATTTTAAGATGTTGCTCAGTTGCTGAGGTTCTGGGCAGTTTGCATTGGTAATATACAAAAGTGGAGGCTATGGGGACTGCATTTTCAAAGCAAGTGCAATTTTAGGCACAGACAGGCAGAATTATCAATTATCAAATCGCTACCCCAACAATCTCATCTCTTAACAGCTTCTGTTAGTTTTTCAGGCACTATTATTGTAGGATGAATGTACCATCTTTACTGACAACAGTGGGGTGATAGGAAGTGTTGGGGGGAGGGTTGACCTTGTGCAGTTGTACTTCAGGTACAAATGAACCCATGGCTAGTGAATCCTTCATGATTAGCCAACTTTATTCTGTGTCACAGGTGTCTTCTCCTGTTTGCCATCTTCTTATCTCTGTTCTACCTTTTCTCCATCCTCGTGTCTGCTGTTTGTGTAACATTTCTAATTATTACTTTTTTGTGCCACCATCCAGTTACCATCTCCTTGCACTTATATTCTCTTTCTTTTCTCATTCCTTTAGTCCCCTTTTCCTGGCTCTATTCCTCTTTTAAAACTTCTTCTGTGACACTTTTCAATTCTTCCAGTTAGTAACCTGAAACATCATCACCAGCGTTCTGTCTCTTAGATGCTACCTAACTTTGTGAGCTTTGCAGAACTTTCTGCTTATGTAGCACATGTTATTCTTATTAACTTGAGGTTATGGCACTGTTCCCCACCCTAACTATCAAAGCTTGTAGCCATGAAGCCATTTGCTCACCTTCAGAATATTAAGTACTGTGAACTGTGAATTGTCTAAATCAGTAATGGGTTTGAATAAATCAAATCTTTACAGACCTACTCTTTTGAGATGTTACTCCTCTCTTCTTAAGCTCTAAGTTCATTATCTTACATGCTGTTGTTACACATCAGAGGTATTTTAGACACAAGTTTGGTGTCAACCAACCGCTGCATCCCAATTTACTTTAATCTGTTGCTTCAATTTAGTTCCACCTCAGTAATGTCCTCGCCTTCATTCCACACACTGGTCCATCTAGCTGGGCTTTGCAAAAAGCTATTCATTTGATCTACAGCTTAAATCTTAGGTAGCAACACAATGCAAATTTACACACATTAGAGCAAACACCTGAAAACCAAGGATGAACTGACCTGAAGTTATATCCTGAATCAAGTCTTCTAAAGGAATATTGAGGGTTACATTCTGAAGCTGCCTTATCCAGGTCACATTTCCAGTTTATAATTACTCCCAGAACTCCTCCCTGTGATTTACAGAAACAAACAGGTAAAGGACAAGTGGAATTATTGCATCACTGAAAATGAAGAATAGTTCTCCCATTTAATTTTGATGGTTGGGTAACCCATGATACATATGTTTCGTACTGCTTGCCTGGAGGACTGAAAATATTTAAACATAAGCTTTGTATGAGCTAACCACTGGTTGCTTTATGTTCTTTCGTTCAGGTTCTTTTCATAAAGCTGATAATGTTCTCCATTATATCTCCCTGCGAAATACTGACTCTTTCTCTCTCACACACACACACACACACACACACAAACCTGTTCTCATTCTCACACACCCACAAAACCAATTGCCGAGATACAATCATCCAGTCCATTGGACTACGAGCCTATGAACACAAGAAAATAGAAGCAGGAGTACGCCGCTCGGTCCCTCAGACCTGCCCCACCATTCAATGTGATAATGGCTGAACTGCCCCTGGCCTCATCATCTTTTCTGTGCCCTCAATTT
>JARFYF010000046.1:27210111-27222991 GCA_030265395.1 Rhina ancylostomus
TGATTGTATTTATGCCCCAGTCCCTGCCCATCCTTCCTCACCTTCTCTGTACACATCGCATCTACTTCTACACCACCTGATCCATCTTCTAATCTGACACTGTGGTTCCCATCCCCATACCTCTTTACCTTCGATTACTTATTCCCCATTCAAACGATCACTCCCTGGTGTAGTCCTTACCTCCTCCCCATTTAAGGGCAAGGCTTAAACAGATAAGGCAAGAAGCTGGTGTTGTCATTCACCACCAGATGTGGCTAGATGACCTCAAGCTCTGTTGGAGCCTGGACTCATCTGGAAAAGCTATTACTATCCCAGGGTCACTCTGCAATGCAAATCTAATTGCTGACTTCCTATCTCAGTTGCTAATCATCTTGGTTCCTTCTCTCCATTCACTTCCATCAATAAATGCAAGGGCCTAATGGAATCCTTTATTGAAAAGATTAAAAGCAAAGATTAAAATCAGTTGCCGCTGTGATGCCCCCTGTTCCCCAACCCTAGTGGTTCCCCACCTCTTTGAGTGAAAGCCTGACATGTTTGCACTCAGTAAATGAGCCCCTAAATGGCTCATACATCTGAAATTGGGGAGCATTTCCCTAGGTCACCGCGCCAAATATATGTATAATGCTTCCCTGGCTTTAGCACTGAACTCTCATCTTTCTCAAGTTTCTCTCCCACTTTGTGCACATTTTTTCTTCAAGACACACTTTTGTTCCCTCAAAATAATTCATACTCAGTCTCTGCTGAGCCCTCACCTTCCCTTCCTGGTCCTCGTGTTATTGTTAACAGTCGTGTCCCCTCAAGTAAAGTTTCCACTCCTTTCAATGTGTTTTCATCACTTCCCTCTTTGAACCTATCATCCTTGCAACTGGTTCTATGTTCTGTGTTCCAACTGATGACCAGTCCAAAAAGCTCTGCACAAATAAAGGCTCACACGTTATTTGCCACAACTTGCACTCCAGTAGTGAATTCCCTTACTTATGTTTCCTTCTGCTATTTTAGGTCAACTGCAAATTACTCATGGTCGAACACTGTCAGCCAATCCTTCAAAGGATGACTTATGGCATTCTATGAGTGTGAGTTTGTTAAATCAACAGATGCGCAGTTTAACAGTGACAAATGATTATCTACTCATTCTTCAGTCAATGGCCATTACTTTACTATCAGGAATAGAACATAGAACATAAACCATCAGGAACAATCCCTTTGGTCCATTATGTTGTGCCGATCTAATTAAATGTCTAACTAAACTAAGCCCTTCTGCCGACAGAATGTCCATATGCCTTCATTCCCTGCACATTCACGTGCCTATCTAAGAGCCTCTCAAAAGTCTCTAATATATTTAACTCCACGACCACCTCTGGCTGCACATTCCAGGCACCCAACAATCTCTGTGTAAAAAATTTGCCCCGCACATCTTCTGCATTAGACATTTCAACCCTGGTAATAAATTATATGAATGTCATAAAATAACGCAAGCTACAACTGTGCCTTATTGGTTCTTTCTATTTATTCCAAGCGCACCTATGAAGCAAGAGGCAAATATTTGCCGCAGGATTATTGTTTGCACACTGACTGTCAGGCCGTCATTATGGGCTGAAGAGCAACTTAGCCTCAGATCTTTCATTTCTTTTACTGAGGGAAGTATGTTGTCACAAGCCCTTTCAACAGGTTCCACCCACACCTGAATTCTCTCCATGTGGAGCTCTCTCCAGATTTTCCCACCATTTGTAATGACTTCTAATTCCAATGATTCAGAACTCTGTAAACACCATGCAGAAAACTTGATATCTGAAAATGTTTTCTCAGTGAATTTGACCTTGCTATCATAACTCCAGAGTAAGAACCAGGAAAGGTAAACAGCATCAACTAGATCATTGATCACTGCATGTTCACAGGTTCACAGGACATAACATCAGTTTACATCAATGTCACAATCCAACAGATCATAAGAAACTCTGCTAAGGAAACAAACTTGTGAAGGGTGAGAAAAAGAGTTTTATTTTCTGATTTAACATTGCCTTGCGTTGCTGTGGAGGTGTTATGGAGAGATCTTTGTTTTATTGTTTAACCTGTGCTGTACCTGACATGGGTATGATGAACACATTAGAGAGACATTTACACTGCATCAGACCCAAGTCTTCACTTGAGGTGTAATGGGTTTTTTTGAACCATCGTAAATATTGGTGTTATTTGTTTTATTGGGCATTCCAACAATGCTTTCCACAGCAGCTGATCCAAACAGTTTATGTTTCATACTATCCAACAAACAAGTGTTTTTCCCCTGCTTTGAACGGATTCAAACTTCTTGTCCACAAAATCCTTTGTAAACAGTTACAAAAGCTCAGAGATCACCCTTTCACATTCAGCTAAACCTTTCTTCTCTCACTATATATCCATTCCCTCATTTTGCTAACTTGTGCCAGTTCAAGTATCTGCAGCATCTTCTACACAGTGCTGTGTAGTTCTTTTGAAAACTTCATTCATGTCCCTCATCCTTAACCCTTCCTGTTCTTTAAACATTACATCCTGGGTCTTACATCAGTAGCTCTTCCGAGTATCTCTGCCCATTGACACATTATATCAGATACAACCTGACCAATGACAGCATTCCTGAAAAAAGTTTTTACCTTCAACCTAATTTCAATGTAGCTGATAGGTAGTTCACATATAGTGGGTTAATATCCCAAGGGATCTTACTCACTGATCAACTTCTTGATTCATCTTGCTCAGCATATCCCCATTAATCTCATTCGTTCTGTACCAATTCTTTATCCTATGATTCTCACAATGTGTCCTTAAATTAAACCACATCTTTGAATTTTCTGACATAGCCTGAAATCTACTTTTAGCTTCCACGATGTTAACTAATCCTATTCTTCTGGCAACATTCCCAGACTTGAAACTCCAGCTTCATTCCTTTTCTAGATTATCCCTAAAATCATTAAAGAGGAACACTTCCACATCAAACCCTACAGGGTCCTCACATCCACCCAAAACCCTTGCCATTTACCAAGACCCTCTAGGAGATGGATGAATGAGATTTGTTGCAAGTTTTGGATGAAGGGATATTGGGAGGGCATTAGCATAGTAACATAGGCATGGGTGAAGGCTACAGAGCAGATGAGCTGAGACAGGTGAAGGTGTGGATAAGTGATCACAAGGTCATCTCAGGATCAAGTACGGCTTCATGGTTTTGAATAGTTTGGTCCAGCCTCAGGCACTGACTAGGGTAAGGGATTGAATTAATGGCAAGGGAATGCAGTTTATACTGAAGACTGACAGCAAATTTAGTTAAGGTAAGTCTCTGACCAACCAGTTTAAATATCAGACAAACAGCAGTGAATATCAGAGGTAGTGAAATGGTCAGGGAGGTGAAGCTCACAATCAAGAAAATGTTAGAGCAGTCCTTTTCTTATTCTCTTTAGCTTTTATGAACAGTTGAAGATTCCATTCCGTGATAATCATTTCTACCACGTTGCTGACATTCTGGCCCTGTCTCCATGTGTTGCTGATAAGTCTGTGCAAGGAGGAATTCTAGTGAAGATAAAAAAATACTGAAGTCATTCGTTAGGTTAGGCAACGGCTGCAGAGGGAGAAATAGAAATAATATTTCAAGTCAATAACTTTTCATCAGAACTCGCGATGTGATGGAAGTTTTATAGAGATTTGCAAAACAGATTCTGGTTGATCAAGTTAGAAATACAACTCTAGGGAATGAATATTGAGGGAACATGAAACTTCGTCAATGAGACATGGGAATGTCTGATGCTGCCTTCCTTATGGTTTAAAATAATCTTAATTCTCTATTGTTTTACTTTTGTAGCATAGTAACTGTGGCACAAAACATATGATTATCATCCATTGTAGTGTAGTACCGGGCCTATTCAAAATAAGCGAACTGATCTTTTAGAAGGATAAAACTACATGAGCCAAGTTAACTTTTTTTGAGTTTTGTACATTTCCCTTTCACTCTCTGCCTGCATCATCAGGCAAAGGACTGATACATATTTGATCATGTCTATTTTTGGATTCTGCCCCTTAATGTTGGTTGAACATGTCTCGCCTTATTTAACCAAAGTTTCCTTGAAGTTTACCAAGCAGTTCCACAAAGTATTTTTTGATCTTGTGATTAATTCTTATCATGTATTTAATTCCCTTGGCTACGACCTAAAGACTATGCTGAAATTTCCATTAATTTTTAAGCATAAGACTATGTCACAAGAAAGAGGCCTGGTTATGAACTCAGTGGGATCATTTCCACCTTCCAAAAACCAGCGTTGTGGATGGGTTACCTGCTAATAAAACTGTTTGATTTTTCTTCCAATTTCCACAGACTGACCATTGCTGAGCTGATGGCCCTGAGGTTGTGGTAGAAACTGAACAGAGTCCAAAAGGGCTAAGGCCTAAAGTGCCATTGCAGTGCAAGGACATCAGTTGGGCTGATAGCCATGGCAAGGATGATGAATAGAGATGATTGTGAAGTAGTGGCATAAAGGATGGGGGTGTAGAGAAGATAATGGTGGAGAAGGGATTGGTGGCTAGAGGGGATCAAATGGGGTGACACAAGAGATAGTACAAAAGATAATCGGGGATGGGGGTATTAGTGGAGGGAAGGTTGGGAACACAGAGCTTGGGAAGATCAAGCTGGAGTCAGGCTAGAGGTGCCTGTCAGAGAGGAGATCAGTCCTAGGCTGGTAGAAGAGGGAATTGACCCTGTGCCAGTTAGCAAGGAGATGGGCCTAGGTAAGTAAGAGAAGAGACCAGCCTGGGATGTTTGGGGAGAAGATCAGCCTTGGGATGTTTGGAAAGGAGATTGGGCTCTGGGATGTCCAGAAAGGAAATTGACCCCAGATTGGTCGGAGAGAATTGGGCCTCGGCTGCTCGAGGAAGGGGAACTGGAGGTGAGGATCTGGTGACAGGCTTTGAGGCAAGCAGAGATTGCACATGAAGGAGTTAGGCAGAGAGACTGAGAGGTGATCAGGGGCCCTGGATCATTGGCAGTGAGGTGTGTTAATTGGAAACGAATACTAAGAAGACTATTCAAAGAACACATTGGACTTCCCACAGTGGACCAAGCACTCTTTAAGTAAACCAAAGCAGGCCTCAGCCCTTCTTTTAGGCTATCCATGGATCTCACATTAACAGCAGAGTTTTGCACAGGTGAACTCAAAAGATGCCTGCTGTTTGATGCCCCTCTGCATGCGTGGTAGCAGAGGTTTAATAGTGCACCAGTTGTCTGACCGCAGTCACAATTAGTGATTGGAGATTTGATGAAATTTAATTTCCTGGTGCAAAAAATTATTGTGGTACACAATAGAATTTCTGACCAGTATCTTTCTGCCTAGGGGTATACTCCGCTGGATAACAAAGCATCTTGGATGCTGCTTGACTGGCTGACTTCTTCCAGCATTTCTGTTCTTGTTCCCAGATATTCTGTTGTCTGACCTTGTGTTTGCAGACAGACCTGTTGTACTAGTGCTTGCCTGCTTGGGCATAACATGTAATGAGCAAAGTACGTATATATGAGCATGTGCTTGTCAACATAATTCTGTGTGTGAAGGTGTCTGTGAGGGATGAGATCAGAAAACTATAACAGATGGTTATTTATATCTGTGATATATGTGGCTTTGAGCTCTTTTAAAATACAGAAAATTTACTTCTTTCATCTGCTTTCCTAAAGAAAACAGATTTATCTGTGAGTGTGACTTCATAACCTGGAGTCCACAGGAAGTGCAAGAACTTTGGTTGTGTTGCTCTAAGTCCCTTCATTTTAATTGCATCCTCCAGGCTAAGTGCAATCATGCAAGTAGGTTTGTAGCACTAAAAAGTAAGTCAGTTTAAAATTACTTATGTACTCTTAATAGCAAGACGTCAACAATCAAAAGACATCTTAGTAACAACTCAGGCACTTGCCAATCAAACTTTTGAATTTCTTTTCCTCGAGATGCAGACTCTCACTTGGATTTGGATTGATTTAAAATGGTGGCCTTCAGTGCCTCTTCGCAAGGGCTATCCTTTATTCGTGAAGTTTGACTGAGCAAGCAAATCCACCATGGTTGGTATCACAACTAACCTGAATCGTATCCTCAACTCTCATTCATAAGTGTGCACAATCCAGCAAAGGTTTCCCCCTGCCATATGGCTGAGATCAGCTCACTCTGCACTGGACAAGAATCACCAGTTTCAGGGTTTAAGTTGCACTGCTGTACATTTGGGTCTGACAATAGGTGTGCCTTTTTTGTTTTAAAACTTGAACACAATTCCCATCTTGACTGGGAAGTTTAGCCAACAGTTTTTATCTTTTAAAGTTAAAGAGCTGAGAGCACCGGATACAGCAAAAGCTACTGGGCTGCGCACCATTGCAGCTGTGGTGTTGAAGACTTTCGCTCCCAAATTAGTTGTGCTAATCTCGTGCCAGTTGTTTCCACTGGCATCTATTTGGCAATGTGGAAAATTGCTCAGATCTGACCCTGTTCACCAGAAAAAGGACAAATCCAATTCAGCAAATTACAATGCAATCTGCAAAGTGACGAAAATTGTCATTGACAGTGCTATCAAGTGGCATCTACTCACCAGTACTCTACCCACCAATGCCCATTTTCACCAGGACCGCTTTGCACCAGACGTTATCACAACCCTGGTCCAAACATGGATATAAAACTGCATTCCAGAAATGAAGTGAGAGTGACTGGCCTCGACATCATGGTGCCCTGGTGAAACATAAGTCAAAGACCATCAGAAGGAAAAACATTCCAGTGTTTGGAGTGATATCTTACATGCAGAAAGATGGTTATGATTTTCTGAGGCCCCAGGACATCACTACAGGAGTTGCTCAGGGCCAACCAATTTTAGCTGCTTTATCAATGATCTTCCTTTCATCATTAGGTCAGAAGTGGGATGCTTACTGGTGATTGTACAGCATTTAATTTAATTCCCTACTTTTCAGCAAATGAAGCTGCCTGTGTTACACACAGCAAGACATAGACAACATGCAGGCATGGGCTGATAAGTGGCAAGTAATTTTGGAATTTCAGAATGACTGTATCCATCAAGGAAAAGTCTAACCACTTACCCATGATATCCACTGGCATTACCATTGCCAAGTCTCCCACCATCAATATCCTGGGGGTTACTACTGGCCAAACTTAACCAGACCAGTCATATAAATATTGTGGCTACAAAAGTAGGTCAGAGGTTGGGTATCCTTTGGTGAGTGACTCACATCCTGACCAAAGATTTACCACCATCTACAAAACATAGGCTGTGAGTGTAATGGAACACGCTCCACTTATCTGGATGAGTGCAAAACTAACCATTCTCAAGAAACTCAACATCATCCAGGCAAAAACAGCCTGTTTGATTGCCACCCTTCAACCACACCAAACATTAATTCCCTCTATCACCCACACACATACAGACTGCACTGCAGTGTTGTCCTTGCTGCTCTGATAGCACCTTTCAAACCCACGACCTCTACCACCAAGAAGGACAAAAGCAGCAGGCGTATAGGAACCCCACCAACTGCAGGTTCCCTTTGAAGTCACCCACCATCCTGACGTGTAACTATATTGCCAGTCCCTCATCATAGCTGGATCTAGATTCTGCAATTCCCTATCCAATGGCACTGTGGGAATACTTTCAATAGAAGGAATGCAGCGGTCCAAAAAGGCAGATCACCAGCTCTTTCTCAAGGGCAAAAAGGAAGAGGCAGTAAATTATGGCCTTGCCAGTAACACCCAGATGCCCAAAACAAATTAAAACAAAAGAGAAACCACAAACTGACTATTTTTAAAAAATAATTCAGTTACCATGAAAGCAAACACTGAGATTCAGTGTAATCTATTTGAAGCTAAACACAAATAATTTTAGGAATCTTACGTCATCAGCATGAAATTGTTGTGTTTTCTCATTCTAGCCACTACATAAAGATGGTCAGTTCTATTCTGGGTTAGTAACAGAACATTCAATGCAAACAAGATTAGGGGTCAAGATGTCAATTAATTTCTTAATTCTTTGTAATCGTCTGTGAACCAACAAAGGCTTCATTCTGCTAAAAATCATTGTTCATTCCTGAGAAAAAAACATCACTTCATTGGAACCTACATTTCATGGAACCAGCTATTCCCAACAAGTGCTTCCTATGTGACTGACTCAGGGTGAATTCCAGGTTCCTCAGGTTACAGTCACTTAGTACTGGTTCATGAAGTTAGAAATATAAATAGAGAGAATCAATAAATTGCGTATATAAAATCAGAACCAACAGATCATGTAAGTACAAGAGATGTCTCGGATGAATAATGATCTTTCACTCATCTGATCTTATTCTTCTAGGATATTTATCATTAGGTAACAGGATAGCTTGATTTAGAAAAAACACTGTAAGTCTTGAAAAGGTCAGTAGCCTTTTAAAATGGACATTGTCTTTTGGGGAAAAAGTATTTGCCAAATGTTTTCTATTGTTTCAGTGATGTAATAATGCTTTTAAATGCTATCAACGTGGCATTTTATGACGATACGTTTGTGCAGGGTTTCCTGTTGTGCCTGTAGTTGAAGGTCTGTGGAAACTCCACAAGAAGCAATAGAAATATCATTTATGTTATTTCTTTAGGATTTGAAATCACAGACCTGCTGAAGTTATAGTGGACAAGCAGGACAACCTGCTTAGAAATTAAACACCCATTTGCAACCAAGTCATGGAGTCATTCAGCACAGAAGCAGGCCTTTCAGACAACTGGTCCATGCCAACCAAGGTGCTCCATCCAGGCTAGTCCCATTTGCCAGCATTTGGCCCATAACCTTCTAAATCTTTTCAATCCATGTACCTGTCCAACTGTCTTTTAAATGTTGTTATTGTATCTGCCTCAACACTTCCTCTGGCAGCCCATTCCACATGGATACCACCCTTTGTGTAAAAAAGTTGCCCCTCATGTTCCTCTTAAATCCTTCCCCTCTCAGCTTAAACCTCTGCCTTCTAGTGTTTGATACCCCAACCCTGGGAAAAAAGACTGAGTGCATTCACCCTATCCATGCCTCTCATGATTTTAAACACCTCTATAAAATCATCTCTCAGTCTCCTATACTCTATGGAACAAAGTCCTAGCCTGTCCAACCTCTCCCTATAACTCAGTCCTTCAGGTCCTGGCAGTGAAAGAGGATTTTTTTTGTGAGAAGGTGTTAACTCTTTAAGAACCAATCCCATTAATGGTCACAGATATTTTTAGTGCAGTTTTTACATCACTGATTTTCTTCCCCACAACTCCAACCCCTACCCACACCTCCACACACAGCCTGGGTCTTTAAGGACACAATTCCTCAAATCCCAGTGACAATCTAGTACCCTGCCCAAGGTGCGTAGTTCAAACATGAACCGACTGAGTGAGAAAGCAGGTTTGACTGTGAGCCCGATCTCATAAATTAAAGGCAGCAAGATCTGGATGGGTAGTGAGGAGGTTATGCTGTGTGTGTGGAGTTTGCACATTCCCCCTGTGACCCTGTAGGTTTCTGCTGGTGTTCTGGTTTCCTCCCACATTCCAAAAGATTTGCCAATAGGTCAATTGGCTACTGTAAATTATCTCTTGGTGTATGCAAGTGGCAAAAGAACCAAAAGCCGACTTGAAGGGCATATATGAGAAAATTAAGTAGCAGGGATAAAGGGACATAGAGAGACAGGAATTACGATTGCTGGGATTGGTCTGTTAGGAGCCAGTGTGAAACTGATGAATTGAAAGGTTTACTTATGTGTCACAGTAAGTACAACCAAGATCATGACAGAAGACCCGGTCTGTCCTAAACCAACGTACACTATTTTCCACTAGACAGCAATTTAGGTCAATAACTGATTTCCAGAATACCACCTTACCTTCAGCTGCCCCTGTTTCCCAGTGTAAACTATTCATTCAACTTCTTAAACTTACCATGGGGTATTTTATTGGATGGGAATTTCCTATCTTATTTTGTTATAAAATTGGCTCTTCCAACATTTGTGGATTGAGAAACAGAGTTAATGTTTCAGCTTGATGACCTTCCAAAGAACATCTTAATCAGTTATCTGGCTGGCTGTACATTTGAAAATTTTTCATTTTATTTATTTCAGACTTTCAGCATCCACTGTATTTGGCTTTTGTATTGATATTTCTTTGTGTCCCAGGGCTAAAATGCACTTAGATCCCAACATATTAAAATCCAGAAATTCAAATGCATCACACTTTGTAAAATGCATTAACATCTTTAAGAAAAGCCAAAGGCACCATAACCTCAGAATCTTCAATGAGAGAAGGTACCTGCCTCCTATGAACATACTAACAGTCCCAGCAGCAGATTAACCAACTTTGTGTTCTGTTTTGGGACTTGAATGTGGCCCTTGAATAATAATAACAACAAGGAACAACTCTGAGCCTGAAATTAATTGCAAGTTTAAAGTGTACAGAAAGCAATCAGCCAATATCTGAAGGAAATTCCAATTTCCTGCTGTAGGAAATGCCACTGAAAGGATTTTATAAAGGGTTCTTACCCTTTTATTGTTTAATTCTCATCTTAATTAGAATGAAAGATGCTCATGTCTGTAATTTCTTCTGTTGTATTTTCTCCTCCCATTTTCTTTCATCTTGTGCTGAAAGTGTTGAATTGCTTGATGGAATCAGACCTGTGGCTGGCTAATCAGTGTGAGTTTGTACTTGCCATAAATGCTTAATTTGACATAATGTGAGATGGAGATTCCAATTAGCTGTGAACCCTTCATGTTTGAATGGTCCACTAACACGTATTGTTAAGGCATCAAGAATGCCTGGTGGGAATTTCCTGTAGAATTCTACTGTTACAAAAGATTGTACTTCAGGAGACAAACTGTAAAATAAATTACAGATTGAACCCAAGGCCTATAGTCTTGTTGAATAGCATATTCTGTTAAATAAATAACACACATTGTACATCTAAAATGAATGTTTATAAAACTGAAAATATTTCAGTGTCAGATTATTATCTCACAACCTTAACTATGTTACAGTGAGCTCCTAACACTGGTGACTATATCAGAAGTTTAAAACAGTGTGTCTCCCAACTTCCCTGCAGTTGTGTCTACCCTGCAGACCGCAGAATACAACAGATAGCTCAAAGTGAACTGCTTACTTAGAGGAACAATAAGGTCACGATGAAAAATACTGCTGGCTACTGTCTGATGCCCTGCATGTATATTGAGGTAAACAGAGCATGGGATGGCATCCCCATTATCAAATCATTGAAAACAATTGAGCAGAGACTAAAAGAGTTTGAAGGGAACCAGGGTGAGGGAGGTGCAGAGGTTTAACAAGACTGTGGAATGCATTAAAGTTTCTGGTTATGCTTCAGTGCCTATCTGTTGAGTAATACACTACAATTTTGATATAAAGCATAATAATGAAAAAGAACTTTTTTTCCAGCACTGCAATTATCCCAGAATAGAAGTGTTGCCACAGATAATAGGTAAACTGGGGGTCTAATTTTATGAAGGCTTGGGACAAGATTTGGAAGATGTTAAATGGCTAATATCAGAATGCATCATGACACAGATTCATTCACAAAGGACAGGTGTGACATCAATTGCTGATAACTGAATGAATTTCAATGATCCAAAAGATTCATTTTAGAACATAGAACAATACAGCACAATATAGGCCCTTTGGCCCACAATGCTGTGCTGATCTTTAAACCTCGCCTGAAACTATCTAACCCCTTCCTCCCACATATCCCTCTATTTTCAGATTGGAGTAAAACAATCAACAAGTTAGATACTTCCAGCTCTCTCTCCACAGGCTCCATCCCCATGTTCCTGTCCTCTTGTCACTGGCCCAGGTCTTGCTGCACCAGTTCTGTATGCCGGGAAATCTCTACTCTCTGCATCTAACAGAAAGACTTGCATTTATATAGTGACTATCACAAACTGGACATTCCAACCTTCTTCATAGTTCCTGAAATGCAGGCACTGTACTTTAGGAAGCATCCAAGGATTGAGAACATGGGCTGGTTGTGCAGCTGGAGCCAAGGCTTGGGAATGGGGGTGTTGGGGAGGTGGGGGGAGAAGATTGCTGTGTGGCTGGTGAGGGGTCAGACTCATGCGCTGGGTGTGCAGCCAGAATGGGAGGTGGCCCCATGGATGGCCAATGAGAGGAGTCAGGAGCATGGAGCAAGTGTGAAGACAAGAGGAATGGTAAACATGGACTGATGGTCAGCTAGAGCCAGGGTGAGGAATGTGGGATCAGTGTTTGGCCAGTGAGAGGAGATGGAAATATGGGCCAGGTGAGGCTGGAGTTGGGGTTCAGAATAAGACCTGGATACAGAAACATAGAAAAGAGGAGCAGGAGTTGGCCATTCAGCCCTTTAGGCTGCTTACCATCCAGCATGATCAGGGCTTAACATCCAAAGCTAGCACCCTGTTCCTGCTTTCTTCCCATATCCCTTAATCCTGTGACATTAAGAAAAATATCTACCTCCTTGAATGTATTTAATGACATGGCCTCCTATGGTCGTGAATTCCACACCTCCACCACTGTGTGAAAAAGGTTCCCCAGATCTCAATTCTAAATGATATGCCCCATATCCTGAGGCTACAACAACTGCTAACCCCCCACTCCCCCCTGGTGCTGGCCTCTCCAGCCATTGAGAACACCCTCAATATCCTCCCTGCATCTGGTCTGTCACCTTTTACTGGTATTGCTGAGATCCAGTCTCATCCTTCTCCACTCCAGTGAATATTGGACTAATGGAGCTAATCACTCCACACACAGTCCTGCCATCCCAGGAGTCAGTCTAGTGAGCTTTTATTGAACGCCCTCCACAGCAAGACCATCCCACCTTAGATAAGGAGACCAAAACTGCACAAGACTCTAGATGTGGTCTCAAGGCCCTG
>JARFYF010000046.1:27238956-27256101 GCA_030265395.1 Rhina ancylostomus
TCTGCTGCCCACAGCAGAACCTGGAGGCATGGATTTTAACCATGCCATTGAGCAGAATTCGATGGAAGATTCATTTCTTGGTGGCCTGTTGGAAGAACATGTTTCCACAAAACTTTTACAAAGAAATGCTTCCAATTTAATGAGTCACGCGAGTGGTATTAAGCCTGTTGGTTTGGATGAGAACGTCCATAAACAGCATAATTTTTCTCTCTTGACGGAACCAAGCAGAGTAACCAGTTTTTCCAGAAGGTCTGAATCGTTGCCAAATTATATGGTTAATGGAAGTACTTTGCCTACTGATCCAACGTGTATAAGTCGAAGTTGGAACCATATGGGAGCTGCTGGCAATTGCTCCTCTGGTTCTCAGTCTCTGCTTCCAATCCAGTATCATTGGACACAAAAGAAAGGTTCAGTGCAGTCTTAATTTAAAATGTTTTGCTGTTTGATTTATTGGATGTAGAACAGCTGCAACAAGTTGATGCAAGGTCAATATCCTGCCAAATGCAACAGCATAGGAGGACTGCAACATGAAACATTGTCGAGATGTAAGAGTGATCACAGCAGGAACTCTTACATGGGTGATATTAAACTGTGCATTTCTGGCTCCAGGGTCCTTAGCTTTAAAACTGAAACATACATCAATATAAATCCCATTTTTTAAATGTATGTCACAGTAAGACTTTTACTTTCATTCAGTAATGTAGTTCCTGAGAAGTTAATTTTTTTATATAGGTTTGAAACCAGGAGGATTCATGTAAAGCTGCCTCCTTTTCCCTGAATCTACTTGATTTTTTTAGTTCACATTTTTTTTTGCAAATCAAAATTATTTTATTATGTAGTCAGACATGGTGCTTAGAAGTAAAATTACTCTGGCTAATTCAGCTTGTAACAAAGTGGGTTAGAGCATAATTATTTCCCCATCATAAATTCTGTTCAATGCTCTTGATGTAGGTCACACGAATTGTTGGCTACTGTGGACAAAAGGCAGCTTCTCTAAAATGCATTCAAAGTTGTGCCAAGGTTTTAGTAGTTGTCTCGCCCTTCACTATTTGCATTGCAGGCAGTCTTTCAACCAGTCTAATCTTTGACTGCACATTTCTTAAGTGTTCGTGGGATTAATTCTGTAGTATTTTCAATAATGCTCTTTGAAGCCTCCAACAAAGACCTGCAGATAATTATTTTTCTCTTCACTTTATTTCTTGGCTTCAATACAACTTGCTTCATCCAACCCACCCCTCCCCTCTGGCCTGTTAACTAGGTTTCTTGTTGAAATCTCCAAGTGAAATTACCATCATACTTAACACCAGTAAACACACAGAAGAGGAATCTCTAAACTTGAGCAGAATGGTGTATATGTTAAAGGTAACATGTGGTGGATCACAAAACTAAAACAAATCCATTTCAAACTAAATTTTACACTGAGCCTTCATAAAGCAAACAGTATCCCTGGTCTTGTAGTAGATTGTGTCATCCTGCGGTTAAACTCAGCAGAAAATCAGTGTAATATATAGATTGTTATCTAGATAAACAAAGGTTTTACAAGTACAGAGGCATCTTGTGCTTCCTTAAATATTTTGCTCACTTCTGTTTCTCCTTCCCTTAAACACTGGGCATTGTGACGTTATCTCTGGCTGGAGAGATCTGACTAACGTCTTCCCACGATCACGTTGTAGGTCCACCGAATGCCTGCAAGGTTTTCCCTACTCTTTTCTATTGCTGCTGTCATCCCATAGAAGCTTGTGGACAGGCTGTTGCTTCATCAGTCATGGCCATTAGATGGGAAAAGAATTTAGATTGAGTTGTTCTCCCCTTTCAGATTTCTCCTTCTAGGTAGAAGGCTCCAGCGATTATGTTTACTAATCACTGGTTGGAGCATCCATGGAAGGAGACAATACTGAACGTAGGAGGCCCAGTGCAAAGTAATTTCAGAGATGGGTCCAAAGTGCCTATGGCTTGTTTTTGACAGATGCCAGGATTATCTCTTGATCCAATCTAATCAGGTTTCTGGTCTGCTTCTGCTCCTATATGGGAAGTTGGCCTAATCCTCTCAATCATGTGAAACTCCCTTCTAAACCAAAAGGAGTGCAGGTCAAATCTCCCACAGGGCATTGAAAACTTCAGATAAGGATTTTCCCAAATGCCTGGCTACTAAAAAAGGGTGGAGTTGAATAAATTGAAGGTGAAAATCAATTTTCTAAACAGTCTACAGGGCTGACTTCAATAATATTTATTACTCATTTTGCAGATAGTTCCAGAACCTGCAACTGTTACAAATCTCTGGATCGGTGCCAGCACAAGATCTTGCCACAGGAATTCAAGTTCTCTCATTACAACCAGGAGCCCAAGACCCTCTATCACTGTGACTGTACTAGAAGGTAAACCCACCCCTCCTGGTTGTCCACATTGTTGGGATTGGGCCTGATCCTGTCTCATCAGGTTTGTTGTGAGTTCTGTGGCAATAATCACTATTCAATTGCTCCTCTTCGTGTCCGTGACCTAGTACCTGCTCCTTGGTGGGGGACACCTTCCCCTGCTGCAGTTTGTCACTAATGATTTTCCTTTCAAACTGATGTTGATTTTGCTCAAACCTGTTATTTCTTTCAAGCTGTTAATTCACTTATATATTCCAGCATTTTCCCTACCACTAACATTAATTTAACAGGACTAGTTCCCTGTTTTCCCTCTCATAAATAGTGGAGCCACATTTTATTCCCCCTCCAATCCACAGGAACAATTCAGGGGTCTACCAAATCTCGGAAGATGATAACCAGAACATCCACTACCTCCAAAGCCACCTCTTATTGGCTTTCAAGCTCCAACTTAAAGTAATATTTTTAAATTGATATTTAGTTCCTTTGGTTCCTTGTTCTCTGATATATCTAGTAGATTTCATTGTCTTCCATGAAGACAGAAAGTAATTATTTAATTGCCCTGCCATTTCTGTATTCCTCATGTAACCTGTTCCTGTCTTTTGGGTAATTTATAAAGGCTTCTCAGTCTGTTTTGTTTCTTGCCAGTTTACTTTCATATTCTATCTTGTCTTTATAAATTTAAACTCCTTGGAGTTCTAAATGTAATCTAAAATGCTGAGTTCTAAAATCCTTGAGCCTACTTGTATTTCTGCGAACTTCATAACACTATCTTTTAAGTTACTCATCAGGAATTGTTTTACAGTTGATTTTTGTGTCTTTAAGGCATATATTTTTGTAACTTGTGCATTATTCCTTTAAATGCTAACCATTGATGCCCACCATCAAACCTTGCATTCTCTCAATCGACCACAGCCAGCTCTCCTCTTGCTCCTTCATGGTTACCATTGGGCAACTATAAGACCCTAGTTTCACGTTGGACCACATTATATTGGGTTCAGAATAAAGTTTGATCTTATTCTCCCCTTCATAACAAGATTATCAATTGACATTTTCATTGCACAAAAGATCCAAAATGGCCTTTTTGTAGTTGATTTCTCAACATATTGATCTTAGTGTCTTGTATATATTCCATGAATTCACCTTTCACAATATTAAAGCAATCTGATTTTAAAAAAATCTCCCATGATTTGTCTTGGATGTACCTGTAATGTCCCCATTCATGGCATGTTTACTACTACAGCCATTCTGACCTATAAATAATTCCCACCAATGTTTTCTGCCCTTTGGTCTCTCTTGGTACAAATTTATACAATGTTTTGGCAAGCCAACATCACTTCTCACCACTGCATTGATCTTCTCCCTTATTGATAGTGTTACACCAGCCCATCATTTTCCTTTTTGTCTCTCCTTTCTAAATGCTGAAAAGCTTGGAATATATCGTTACCACAAACCAACCTCTCCCTGACTCTTGCCATCACCCTGCCTCACCAACACCTGCACTCTGAGAAATGCTGTGCACAAACCAGTGGGGGTTTTGACCCATTGACTAGTTCTAAGTACTTTGACTGATCTGTGAGACAACTCAATCCAAAAACAGCAGCAATGAATCATGCATAAAGCTCTGTCTGACTTGGAGTATAACGTATGTCCCTTACAGCTTAAAATTGGCAGATTTCTCCTTAGTCCTGTGACCAGCAAGAAGGAATGTAATAATCAATCCTTTGTTCAGAGATTGTAAACATTAATAAGATCAGTGCTCTTCATCAATGGATTAAAAACAATTGGCGCTTAATAGAATATCTATCTAACATTTGTCACTCTTTTTCCCTGATCTTTTTACCTTTAGGTTGGCAAAACGGATGAAGAGGGGAGCAAATGTGAAAACAGTGAAGGAACTGTTCTTTGAATTTGTGTCGCTGAATTGTTTCCAGCTGAAGTTGGTGCCAAAGAATTGCAGCAAAGAAGGACATGTTCTGTAAGTGGTTCATTTGACTGTGGTGGCCATGGAGGGAAGGAGCATGGAAAGTAAATGTTGGCACATGGGATCCTTGGAATGGTGGGAGGTTCTAAAAAAACAGGTGCAATGACATGTTGGTGAAGTCAAGGAGTAAAGCTTCCATTGCATTTGTCATCCTTGAAGCAAAATGGTATCTGATCCATGATGTACCTGCACAGCAAAAGAACTACAGATTCTGCAGATCTGAATTGGAAAAGAATGCTAACATTTAGATCAGGCAGCATCTGTGGAGAAACAGACAGAGCTAATGTTTCAGGTTGATGACACTTAATCAGACCTGGAAGGGTAAGAGGAGGAGCAGGGAAATAAAATATTTTATACAAATTATAGAGAGGGAGAGAAGAATGAGAACGTCCGTGTCATGGAGACCTAGGTGCTCCAGTGACTCTGTTGCTTTCAGTACTGCCTAAGAGAGGACACAAGATGCGAGTTGATCATAGCTCCTCTGTCTGGAGGAGAGTAAATAGAGGGAGGTTAATGGGGGCAGTGGAAAGAAGACCTCAATATTGCTGGAACTGAGGTACAGAACTCAATGAAACTAGTGCTAACGCCCCTTGTATCTTAAAAGCCCACAAGATGAAAGAGGGACACAAAGTGAAATTTTAAAAAAAGGATCAGCAAATGAACAAAGTGCAAGGCTTCATTTATCTGAATAATGCACAACCCTGGGTGATGTAGTCCTTGCTGACCTCGGATGGAAGAGGAGGGAGCATTGCTGGAAGTGACAATATTTGCATCCATCCCAGTAGGGTAATTAGGGTGTGAACACAACACTCCACATAAAATGAAAGGGTTTGCTTGGCTTTGTCCAGTCTAATTTCAATGTGGTCCCAGTCTGGCTGAGTGAGTTGCACACCACCACCAAGGTATCACTATTGCTCACTGTACACTATTTGCTTTACAGGTGTGAGAATCAGTCTGGTTCCACTGTGGCTATTCTTTCCAAACCCAAATATCTAAAGAGGGTTCTGAAAGTTCAGAGGACTGCAGAGGGATCCCTGTTTCCATCACCAGATCAGCAGGAAAGAAACGAGAATGGATCATTTAACAGCACAAACTCTGTTAAACTGTATGACAAGTGTTTACAGATGATTCGTGCTTTAACTGTAAAGTCTTAGAAGCTACTTTGTGGGCCACACCAGCGTGGGTTGTGCTTTATGAATATTACAGGGCTCCATGAGTCTTCGTAGTAGGAAAAGGCTACAAGATAAATGTTTTGTCTCTGCTGTGTAATCCTGCAAGTTTTATCATTTCTGCATCTCATGTAGCTTAATTAAAGAAAACAATTATCCTAGGTCAGAAACACTTTAAACAACACTCCAACTCTGGTGCAGTAAACGGAAACACTCCTGAAGGAGAGATAGAGAAAGGAACAGCACAGGGTCTAAGGGATCGTGCAAACTTCACCTTTCTTCTGGGATCTCCTGCTGTTGTGGAGATCACGGAGATGGGGAGCTGGCAAACGATCTCAAGGGTGATCAGAAGGAAGTTCAGGGAGGTCTTGTTGACAAACGATCAGGGAAAGAAATTGGCTGGGCCAGCAAAGAAGGGTGAATTCAAGCAGATGATTAAGAAAGGAGATTGGAAAGATGAGTGGGGATGGGGCTGATTATTTGACTATTTGGGTGATTAGTGTATGTATATTTTAAATGACCACACTTACTATCTAGAAAGCTGGACTTCAGTACTTTATGGACTTCAAAGCATTCAACAAGGTTCCTCACTGCAGGCTGATCCAGAAGATTAAGGCACATGGGATCCATGGAGACTTGATAGATTGGATTCAAAATTGGCTTGGCCATAGAAGACGTGGTGATTGTGGGGTGGGAGGGGTGTTATTCCAACTGGAGATCTGTGACCAGTGCTGTTCTGCAGGGACATTGCTGGGACCTCTGTTTGAGATATAAATGGTTTGGATGGAAATGTAGATGAGCTGATTAAGTTTACAGATGACACAAAAGTTGGTGGTGGAATTCTGGATAGTGAGGAAGGTTATCAAAGGATATGTCAGGATATATATTATTTGGAAATGTTGGCAGGGAAATGGAGTGAAGTGTTAGACTTTGGGAGGTTGAATACAAGGCAAGGGTATACTGTAAATAGCAGGACCCTTGGGAGCTTTGATATACTGAGGGATCTTGAGGTGCAAGTCCATAGCTCTCTGAAAGTAGCAACACAAGTAGATACAGTGGTACTTCTCTTTATCAAACAGGGCATTGAGCATAGTAGGTGACAACTCATAACAGCTGTATTAAACTTGGAGGCCACATTTGGGATATTGTGTCTAGTTCTGGTTGCAGGATGTGGCGGCTTTAAAGAGGGTGCAGAAAAGGTCCACCAGGAATGTTGACTACAAACTTGGATTGTTTTCTCTGGAGCATTGGAGGCTGAGGAGTGACCTAATAGAAGGATATAAAATTATGAGCGGGATAGACAGGGTAGATGGAGATTTTTCCCCAGGTTGGAAATGTCAATACCGGAGGGCATAGATTTAAGGTAAGGGGGGAAAGTTTAAAGGAGATGTGTGAAGTAAGTCTATTTTGTTTTACACAGAGTGGTGGGTGCATGGAACACACTTGCAGGGGAGGTGGTGGAAGCAGATACAATAGCAACATTTAAGAGCCATTTGGGCAGGTGTATGAACGGCAGGGAATGGAGGGACATGGATCATGTGCAGGCAGATGGGATGAGTTTAAATTGGCAACATGGTTAGTACAGATAATGGGCCGAAGGGCCTGTTCCTATGCTGTACTGTTGTATGTTCTAAAACTGACTTGACTCAAACAGGACCTTGTCGCTAACCATTCAGGATAAAATATTCACAAAACTCTCTGTACACCCAAGCTGAAGATTATACTCTAAATTTTATTGTTTAATCAGAATGAAACTTTTTACATCCACAGAGCACATCATGCTTCATAGCTGACTTCAGTCAATTGCAGAGAGGGAGACTTGCACATATTGCACCCACACAGGAATTCTAGCTAGCCACTGTTCACATTTCAACATGTACAGGACTTAGGAAGCCTACAGCAAAAGTGAATCCAGTAAATGTAAGAAATTCTTCACACCCAACATTCAGCATAGTTCAGTGCCGTATGAAGGTTTCACAATTTTTAAAATGGTAATGCCTGTTATGGTAATACCCTGGTGAAAGGAATGTTGGTCCTAATCTGAAATTCTGTCAGAATGTTTCTGCTTGTGATGCCAGATTTCACAGTAAACGAGATAGAAACTGCTTATTAATTTCCACAAATTTAAGATGGAGCAAAATTACAGCTGGATACTGCACACACTATGAATGGAGCCCAGTGACAATGTAGTTTGGACAATACTGAATAACAGGGAGTGACTGGTGTGAAATGCCACTCTCTCTATTGCTGATTCCTCAGTGTTTTCCTCTCCTTGCTGTCTCATTGTATCCTATACTCCCGACCAATCAGTTCTCATTACAGCAGTTTTGTTAATAGATAGTATTGCACAATATTAAAAAAGGAGACCTTGTCCACGTTGAAGAATCCTTGTCTTTACTGAAGAGTCCTGGTTCAGGTGAAGAGTTCACCCTTTTCTTTTCTCATATTTACGTCCATCAATACTGATGACCCTCGTCAATGAAGTGCAGCCAGTAGTGCTGAGTATGGGAAGGCATCCAGTGCCTGGATTGTACACCAACTACAGCCAGTATATTCACAGGAGCAGCAGGGAAATAAATTAAAATATTTTATACAATGTTTATGTAACTATGTCCATTCTTTGAGGTCTATTTTCTTATCTTCCCACATCAGTCAAGTCCAAGTACACATTTGCTATCATTTTATATCTGTACTGGATGAAGTTCCATTGTCAATAGTCAGGCAGTCTAATGCAGAGGCCCTGCTCCTGAGTGTGACTGAGGGAATCAGAGAGTGGATTGCCCCACGTCCTCATTTTAGCAGCCACCCACACGAGGGCCCTGGGAAATCGATGATAAAAAAGCTTAATGTAGGCCAGCTTTGCTGTTGAATCTGGGAAAAAGAGGTTGTGGACAAATTGCATGCGCAAAGTGGACACCTTGGAATACTGTCCAAGTTCTACTTAAATGCTAATTTATATGGCAATCATGAATTTGAAAAGCCTACCAAATGGATTGGGCTTTTCACATGTGTTAAGCCATTTTGTTCTATTGAAGTAGGGTGGGGATGTTGGCTGATAGACCATTAAAACAGCTGAGATTACCTTCCTGCAGAAAGTTGGCCACGTCTCAGTGGTGGATTTCACTCAAGATTCTGAATAGCTAAGCCACCCACCCAAAGCCAAAGGGGTCCATCAATGGACATTATGGGCCAATGATGTCATCAGCACTTGATGCAAATTTAACTCTGATCTGATTGGAGAAGGTGCCACACTGTTCGCACAAGGCAGAGGCTAACTGACATCTGCTGGTGCAAAGAGCCCAACTGACATCTGCTGGTGCAAAGAGCCCAACTGACATCTGCTGGTGCAAAGAGCCCAGACAGCAGGAGCTCCTGCTCCAGAGAGAAAAGACCTCACTGACTGCATACTTCCCAGGAAAATACATACAGCAGGAATGGCAAAACAGGCAGGAATGAAGTGAGAATAAGGAGCAGGGTTGGAGTTCCAATTACATCTCATGGTGTTATTTAGCATGATGAATTTGGTAACTAAATGATTTCATCCACAACAGTTCCAGTGGGCTCAGATGGGAGCTCAACTCCACATTAAAAATAAGGCTGATTGTTCTACACATCTTTTAACTATGAGTAACAATTATAGTTTGTGCTTTGTTGAGCTGTCATAGTGGAAAGAGAACTTTTACTTCAGTGTTGTTTTTGGTGATGGGTGGTGGACAGATTTCAGCTCCAGCTCCAGGCTTGTTCTGCCTTCTCCAGATGCCACGGTGGTCTTCTTGCCAATGCTTCTCTCTGAAGTCTTTGCTGTGTTATGACCTTCTTTTGCCTCAGGCCTCGTATGAGTGTTGGTGACCCAGACATTGGGACTTGGAGACCTGGAGGGATGGTTCTTGCTACTGGAGAACTGACTTGCTTCATCGAGCTTCACACCCACAGCTCCATCCCGAGAAGGTGATTGGGAGAGTTTTGGAGATGGTCGGGGATGCTGAGCACTATCACTGTAATGGGGCTGTGGAACTTGGCTACCATGCCTCCCGGTGCAGGTGGCAGCCGTGTCAGTAACAGTCTGACCTTTCCCATGAGCTGCTGAGTGTTTGAAAGCAGCTGGGGCTGAAGGTGAGGGCACATCACTAACCGCACCTTCGGGATTCAGGCCATTTCCTGCTGTGGCTCTGTCCCCTGGCTCCTTGAGATGCCTGGCTTTCGACACCTGACCTCCCCTTGGTGAGGGACTGCGGCTTTTGCTCTTGCTCTTGGAGCCCACTCGGAGGTTGAGGCCTTGCAGGGACTTGGCTATTGGGATGACCGGGCTCTTACTCCGACTCCTGCTCCTCCTCTTCTTCATTTTGCCCGGACTAGGGCTGCGGGATTTAGGGCGGATCAACTTCAAGGTGCTCATCTCCTCCCCATCGGAGCTGGAATCAGAGCTGTCAGACTTGCTGGAATTGGAACTCGAGGAGGGCAGAATTATCTGGAGAGAGAGAGAGCAAAAGGAAATATGAATTTGTCATCATGCAGTCCTCGCACAACCTCTTTCTACTCAGGACCTCTGATATTTGAGCAGTCTGGTTGCTCGTCTGACTCTCTGCTGCCACCATTTGGGAAAGATTCATAACAAGATCAAGGTGTCACATACTCCACTGGACACTGGTCTGCAGAGTGCCCCCAAAATATTTTAGGAGTAGGTAAAGGACATGGATTATATTATGCCCCCTATTCTTGAATCCTAAAATCAATTTTTACCACTGAGGCCTGTGCAACATAGAGTGGTCAGATGTAATTCTGACTTTTTTGTGTCTTGTAGGCTCCACCATAATAATGCTCTCATCCCTGAGCCAGAAATGTTATGTGCTTTGATGTTCTAGACACAGGGATGAAGCTCCCTCTTATTGTCCAGAACCAGAGGTCAGTCTCAGAATAAGTGGTTGGCCATTCAGGATGGAGATGAGAAGAAATTTCTTCACCCTCTGGGTTGTAAATCTTTGGAATTTTCTAGTGAAGTGAGCTGTGCTGGCCCAGTTGCTGGGTATATTGACGACAGAATTAAGTTTTTGGCTTGTTCAGGGAATATCGGGACATGGGGTTTGTGCAGAAAGTGGAGCTGAGATAAAAGATCATCCATGATCTTACTGAAAACTCTTTGAAAAATGGGCTGAAAGGTCTAGACCTGCTTCTTTTTCTTATGTTCTTATGTCAGGAGTTGTGAATTCAAGACTCACTCCAGGCACAAAGTTGAAGCTGACACTCCAAGCAAGGGAGTGCTGAATTCATATGGATGAGACATTACACTGAGATCTGACCTACCCTCTCAGGTGGATGGAAATCATCTGTTGCAATATTCGAGTGGAATTCTCTTGGTCATACTTATCCCACTACCAACATCTAAGAAAAGATTATCTGAATCCCTGCAACATTGCTCAGAGGACCTCACTGGGCAAAATATTGACTGCTACATTTTCTGCATTCAGTAGGCACCCTGAAAATGCTAATATAAAAGCAAGTCTTTCTTTGTAACACATGGGGAAGGACGTGTCTCCCGATGTTTTTGCTTCCTTTGAATATCTCAACAAGTAGAATTGGCAAGAGTTGAATGCACGAGTCAGGCAGTCTTCCACAATGACATACCTGATAAACGCGCCGTAAATTTTTAGTAAACTAAGGGCAGAGTCCCTGCTTGGCTCATTGACTCACTGAATAAACATGCTGAGCTATTGTGGGTGCCTTGATTGTCACTGGCAAAACTTGCACTTTAAGAATGGTCAAGGATTTCTGATGCCCACAGTGGAAGGAAGAGTCAGAACCTTCATGACAGGGAGAAAATTCAATTTTGCAAATAAGATTTCCTTGCAGTTGGACATGATTTCTGGGTTTCCAACGCTGGCAGGAATGTCACCAGCTTGTTTTAAGCATCAAAGCAGGTAATTTGCCACCTCCCACTACTGGCTTGGAGAATCAAGGAAGCTTTTGCATAGCCGAGCAAGAGTAGAGTCACCAAGCACAAGTCCAACTCCTGTTTCACTACAGCATAGCATGTGCTTTGTCACCAAGCTGTCAATTTAATTGCTGCTTGATTGATGCCTGCCACAGCAGCATCCTATGGATGCACAAACCTGGACACTAGTGCATTTGTCTACATGCATTGTGATGCTCATTTGTGAAATACGTTCTTGCACACAATAACACAAGCACATGCAGCAGGGACAAGTGGTGCAAATCTTGGGCAGTTCTTGGACTGATTGTTCTGACCTGGAATGGCTCGGTCACTCCCACAATGGTGTTGAAATAGTTGCTGTAGTAGCACAGGATGTACTCCCCGGTGCCCTTTGGCACGGAATCCTCACTGAACATGACCTGCAGAGAAATGGAAGAAATTCCACAACAGATAATAGCATGGAATCTGACAGTCTTCAGATTGCTTATGGTCTTTGCAGATTTTTGTTTTGTCCATTTTCAGTTTCCCTGAAGTGACTCTGAACTTCCTGTGCCTGATCCGTCACTGTTTATATGGGCAAGACTGAGCTTGCAAGTGTCATCAGACTGTAAAGGCCTTCACAGCACAAGACTAGCTGTGCCAGACCAATGACCACATATACTAGAGTCATTGGATAGTGTGCTTTCCATTTCTTGAAGGCCAGGGGAATCTATGACTGGTGCTGAATAGGCTGTGCATCTTGATGAATCAAAATGCTTGTTTAATTAATTCCTAAATCTTGACCCACTTTAAAGAGAGAGGAACCTCACTTTGAATCTGAATCAAACACTGCACTCCTCAAACCCCAAGTGATTAAATCCACTATCTATTGTAGAAATGAAGGGCATCCATGAAAAAGATCAATTGCTGGTCTCTGTAGGCAGTCAACAGAGAGGGTATATTAGTTAGGATTCTTGTTCCTGATCAGTGAACTCCCACTATGTAACTGAGGGCACTGCCAACGTTACAGTGTGAGAGTCAGTGGCTTCCTGTGTGGAGGGACAAGATGAATACCAATGGTCCACAGAGACAGTTTCTCTTTTTTTTTTTGCTGCCATTGCATTATTATTTCCAGTGAAAACTGGCAGGGGTTGCATGGTTGTTGGTGCAGTCCCTCAGAAGATATAGAGGCAAGATATAATTTTTTTATAAATTAGTGAACTAATTGATTCTTGCTTATAAAGATGGAGTTATACAAATATATTTTGATCCCCATCAAGGTATTGCCCAGTTTAGATGTGGATTTATCCCATCAAGAAGAATAGCCTTGGTGTATCAATCCAGGTAGCCAATTCAGTAGCAAATGATAGAAATTTTGTACAATAAGCTCTCACCCACTTAAACTGGTGTGAGACTGAGCAAACTCAGTTTGGTTTGTACCCTTATAGTCAGCAGAGAGAGAGGAGACTTTCATCTAAACATGGAAACACAGTGTTTAAGACTTGGGAAAAACAACTTCAGTTAAAAACAAATCCATCTCATGGTTTACTCTAAAGTGGTCATGATCACATGCACCCATCCCTGGTCCTAGTTCCCTTTATCAATGCAATCTATTTTTGAAAGCTATCAAAGTTTTCATCACAACCACTAACTACAGCCTTGCAAATTGCTTCTGTCACCAGACTTTTCTTGTTTAGACAATCCAACTTGGTGCATCGACCTGTGCCAAGTGCACCCCATCACTCTGTTTCACAGGAGTACAATTGCTTCCAACTTGCTCACCAATAATTACCTGATAACATTGCTTGTCTGAATCAGCTTCATCATGCTTTGCCCAGACATATGTTATGTAGTCCTTGTGATGTTTAAAGCCAACCTGTGAACATGGTTAAGAAAGAAAAGCAAAAGAGATCTGTTGTTTAAAGCTATTATTCTCTCTAATCTCTCTACTTGTGATCGAGCCGGAACCCATACTGAATCTATTCAAGGGTATGCCTGCCCTCCACCACTAACCACCAGCCTTTGCCCAAGTGGTGGCAATTTCAGAATCCAATCACTCAGTCAGGAATTTCATTGGATGTTCTCCAGACACACAAACTTTCACCACTAAACATTCGGACATCACTGGGACAAAACGTGTCAGTTGTTTACAACTCAGACATTGGAAAATTGAGGTGAAAAGGTTCAGGGTGAGTTGAACTGATGTCACATCCACAAGCTGTGCATCAGGACAGGCCCAGGATTCTGGTCTAAGCTCGACCTGATGAAATGCAGTGGAGCAGGAGCGTGGACACCTGCAGCTTGAGCTGTTGACCTGTAGCCCATTGCAACAGGAAGGGGCAAGTGCTCCAGACATGTGGATTAGATGAAAGAACTCAGGCAGTTTAGTAACAGTCGGAGGACAAAACACTAATTTTTCCACCACTCCACAGTGACATGTGATCACACTTTCACCTCAAGCAATAGGGGGACCCCACTCCCAACTATAGTCCTTTCAAAGGCTCCCATTAAATAAGGTTAATAAGCCCATGTCTCTTTTCAAAGGTGCAGACAGAAGATCCCATGATGTTATTTGTATCACAGCAGGGAAGTTCAACATTCCTAAAAATAGATCATCCTCTCTGTGGGATCTTGTCGTGTGTAAATGGCTGTTATATTTTTCTCTACAACCAGTGACTATCCTTGAAGCATTTCAGTAGCTGTAAAACATTTTGGGGCATCCCGATGTCATGAAATGAAAGTTGTTTTTTTCACTCTCCATGACTGATCACTTTTGACTCATAGACTGATGTGAATCATGAAGCTGGGAATCCTTCCGAGGCTCGCTGCTTAACACAAACCAGCTCTCAGTGTGTGTTGAATTGGGCTCAGAGAGAGCACAACGTGCAGAATCTTTGAGGAAGACCAGGGAAACTCTCAAAATTTTCTTGGGTTATCAAGGCAAAGAGTGAGGTGAGCAAAACTTGTCACTAATATAACTTGTTGCAATTTGTTAGAGCTACAAAAAAATGGGACACAACAGCAAACAGCTTGAATAACACAATGGTTATCTTACTTTCACCCTTGAATAAGACTGTAAGGCCATTATATCAAACAACTGAACCTGTTACATTTCTTTTTATTATTTCTGATTTTAGTTTTATTCTATTGTCTTGCAATTACATTGCAAAATTCAGAATTTGTTTTTCATTGTAAGAGTCCCTGTGACATTATACCTAACTGTCTCCAATTCTTGGTCTTATATGGGATAGTACCCTACGTCAGAGTGGTGCATAGGTTGTTAGGTGTTAGATTTATGGGGCAAGAACCAGTCAAACCTTCAAATATCACTCATGGAATCAGACAGGTGAGTTCAAACTGTCAGTAACCATGCTGACTCTTCTGAGTCGAATTTGAGTCAGATATTCCATTGAGTAGAAGCCAAGGTTCTCTCACCCACATGGGCTCTGTCTGCTTGATCTGTGAAAGAAAGACAGATGGGATTTTGGTTGTATAGTATCCTTCATGTCCCTCATAGTATGTCCCAGAGCACTTCAGATCCAGTCCTTACAACACTGTTGTCAGGTAAGAAAATGGCAGCCAATATTGCCCCTCTTCTTCAACCAAACGATGGCACTTTCAACAGAATATGCTCAAATTTCAATCAAGATTTCTGAACTTACAAAATCAGAGGAGAGAGGACCACCATCTGACCCCAAGCTTCACTCTCTGTGCTTTCCCTATGTAGGATCAGTCCACTTTTTAATGACTTCTCCAGTCCTTGGAAATTCAGCTCAACACTATTCAGCTTGATTGTAGGAAGGGAAACTGCATTATATCCTAGTGAAATGAATTATATTCAGCTTTTTCAAAGATTGGTCAGACATGGCTGCGTACACTGGGGAGATGATAACAATCTGACAGTTTAGTTTACTTAAACCGCCAGTTTATTAGGAGCAGCAGTGTGGAGGCAAGGGGGTGTGGGTTGTTGGTCTAAGGCCACTTGAAAGCTGAGGTTGTTTATTCTCAGTCAGGACAAATCTCCCATTTTCAATTCCAGTTTCCTGTTTTCACAGCAAGTGAAGTGAGAAAAAAGGCTCTTCCATATGTCCCATGTATTTAAATTACAACTCCTTTTCCTTTTATCAGCAAATTTATAGTCATCTTGCATTACCGGAACCCAGCCTGAGTTTATTATTGTCTGTACAGGAACTGTGAGCCTATAAAATGATAGCAGCTTCTACTTATTGTCTCAGTTACATCTGCCCTCAAGGGCTTGTCCAGGACCCACCCCTTGGTGTATTGATGCCACTGCCTCATTTCTAGCTCTTACACCATAGCCAGGACACTTGTGGGAGGAGGGCAAGATATATGTTCTGCACATTGTCAGTGTACAGAGAAATAGAACCATTCTGTTCCCCATGCTCAATGTCCTGGTCTCTAAATATAATGCGTGACAGTGCAGGCACCTATCATGCCACCATGTACCCCAATTCAGATTATTGTTGTATTTATGCTTTAGGGAGTAGAGCTGGAATTTATCATTGCCTTCAGTGTCCTGGGGAGGCAGCAGTGCATCGAACCACGGCACTGAGCAGCTTCGCTTGGCTGCTTCAGAGGGCAGCTGAAAGTCGGCCACATCCATGTGTCACCGGAGCTGCGCAGACTGGATAAGGAAGACTATTGAGACAAAGACAATATCCCTGCTTAGTCCTCTGCTCCTGTACAAGATCTTGGATTCTAATGTGAGATGGAAGTGTAAAACACTATCAGGTCAGTTTTGTTACCCTGTTCCTCACACACCTCACAAGCCCTGAGGGTGCTGATCTGAACATAATACAGCAAATCAGATAGCAGTCTCCTGCTGAACTTGATTTCTGACCATACAGAGTTGTACTGTGAAGGGCTTACCCTATACAAACCAAGCCAGTCCCACGAACTCTTGGCAAAGGAGTCTGCCATCCTATAGCGGACCACAGCATCCGATGGCTTGTTCCACTCATCCTCCACCTGTAGCTGAATCAATGGAGTCTGTAGTTTCTGGGAAAACTATAGAGAGAGAAAAAAAAATTACTCGGAGCTTAGACTAACAACAATCAGTTCCAAGGGATTACGGCTGCAGTGAAAGATTAGGTTAGATTACTGTCATGTACACCAGGGTGCAATGTAGTTCCTTGTTTGCATGAAGCTCAGAGTAAACAGTATACAAGGTAATAATAAATACAACAATAAATACAATGATGAGTGCAAATTCAGCAAAATGGTGCAAAGACTGTAGTGCAATTTGAAGTCGTACAAAAAGAATACTAACGTGACAACAGCAAAATAATGGAGGGAGAGTTAATCCCAATTCAACATTTCCATGTGAAAATCTCATTCCAGTCACCTGATGATGAGTGCAAGGCCGAAATACGTCTCCTGCGGTGTAAGGAGAAAACTCTTTTGAGCATGACTGCTGCTCTCCTGCAATTTCAACAGAACTAACATCCCTTCTATATATCAGCTCAACGACAGAGAAAGTTTTGCCTCGTTTCCCTATTCCAGCTCTTTACTCCCACGCAATTCCAAGGCTGGTTCCTCACTTGTCGTTTGAACAGCAATGACCCACCTTCAAGCAGAAAACGGCAGTCACAGGTTTGTGGTCACTGATGAGGTACTCCATGTGACTCCGATAAGCATGCTGGAACACCTCAATATGGCTGCTTTTGCCGGCTGGGGACTTATTCCTTGCTGATA
>JARFYF010000046.1:27349168-27362046 GCA_030265395.1 Rhina ancylostomus
GGCAGGGGTTACCAGAAGTTAGAGAAATCAATATTGATGCTGTCAGCTTATATACTGCCAAGATGGAATACGAGGTGTTGTTCCCCTGATCTGCTGAGCTCAGGGCCTGCTGGCTTGGTGAGTGGGGGCCGTTGCTGGGGACTGCCAGCACCTTCCACAGATCATTAGGTTCCTTCATCACCTCCTGTTGGACATGATAGCGGTGGTGATCATGGGCGGTGAGACAACAGGGAAGGAGGAGGAGAAGGCAAAAGGGGGCAGAGGGAACGAGTGGAGGGAGGGAGAGATGAGAGGGAGTTTTATGGAACAGAAGCATCTGAAGACCAATGAAGACACAATTTCAATGGGATAAATAAGTAAAACCAAAACAATACTGATTTTAAATAGTTTTATTTTGTGCTTTAGTGCATATCCATGTAAACTGTGTAAAACAGATGTTTAAAAATGCATACCGAAATCTGTTAACTATTTAAAACAGTGTAGTGATCTGAAAAAGACACAACAAGCTAAACTGAAGGTAAAACAGGCTTATTCCATATGTAATTCAATTCTAGTGCAAGCAGGAATACAGCCATATCGTGAGCTCTCCAAACAAAACTAAAATTAAATAGCATTATAATCAGAGGGATAAACTCAAAAAGAGGAAAGAGTCAAGTTTACCTGCTCCACAGATTATGAAAGAATGGATGTTGTTTTGTGTAAAATAGCAGGTGCTTTATGTAAATGTGTTTGTATGTGCACTACATTTGTAAATCTGAGTATAGAATGAAAAAGCGTTGGTAAAATCTTAAATTGAGAATTTTATCTTTTAGTAAAGGTACTGGCTGCTAGTTCTCTGGAGCAGTGCAGACCTGCGCTTTGTTGATGACCAATTATCTTAAACAAATGAGGAACGTGCACTGGGTGACAACCTGTATATGGCAGAACTGATCTGAAATTGAATTTTCATACAAGTGTGTTTGAACAGGTCAAAAGAATCGATTCTGTAGTGGAAAGATAATTAGTGACAATGGGCTGAATTTTAGCTCTCAGTCAGATTAATTGGGCTCATGTCAAGAGTTTAAATTTACAAAACATCGGGAAGGGAAACTGAACCTGTTCAAACTCACCCATTCGTTTAAGAAGTAGAGCAAAGCTTAGGAGACCTATCATGTAGGGAGGTCATTTAAATATCATAATGACTTGGTCTGCTGTAGTTTTAACAATCATTCCACTTCAACATGAGGCAGTCAGGTTTCCCCTCCCTTTTCCTACTCTCTAAGCTCAGAAATTGAAAGGAGACAAGAAACAACATGAGGAGTGACTTTGCCTGTGGACTCAGAGGACCAGGGGTGTTTCTACAAGCTCCAAACTACCCAATAAACCTCCACTTCTCACCATTCCTCCCAAGGGCTCTCAGCTCCTCCTGGTCACTGCCTGTTCCCTTGTTCCTGACCATCATTGGACTAAACATGATCTGTGCCACTCTCATGGAGTTCCTGACCTCATTTGCCCCCTGCCCAGCCCACAGTCTCTCTATATTTCCCCAACTACTCTCAAAGCCTTTAGCTATTCCCTTCTGAATGGGTTCCAGCTTGTCGATCGTGTCGTCCGTGGATGGGAACTCCACTAAAAGTTCTTCAGGATATTCAGGCCTCACCATCTCACAAATGTGCATCCCATGCCCCTGCCCCTCACTCCATACCCTCCTGGCACAGGAGCCAGTCTCCAGCCTAAAATCCACACCAATAAATCTACATCTAATCCATGTCATATTTGTCCACGGAATAAATGAAGTAGGTGCAATCCCAAACACATCATTATGAGCTAAGATACTTAAAAATAATGAAAATATAAAATAACTTCTTGCAGCAGGATTGCCAGTAAAGGTCAAGGTGCCTGCACTGTAGCACACTACCAATGCCGTCTCAAACCTCCTACTATCCAACGTTGACTAACTAATGTTTCCTTATTCCCTTGCTGGTTTTTCATCAGTTTGCATTGTACTGTGTATTGGGCTGATGAAAGTCAATGGCCTGGATTTTGTGCTTGAAATCGACAGCAAAAATATTAGAATTCACCATCAGTGCCCTGGGAACCTGGCAGCAACTTCTGGAGTTCGTCTGCATGCACTAAATTTGGAAAGCCACAGCTGCAACCCTCCAGAGGTGGTTTTATTTTTCAGCCTTCGCTATTGTGATATCTGAAAAACAACAAATTGACGTTTTTGTTGCAAAATACCCCAAAAAAGAGGGTACTGGGGAACCCTTTGAACTGATTTCTGACAACAACCAAAGTCAGTAAAAGGTAAATCCATGCCGGATTTTTGCTAGATTTTTGTAGGCAACTCTCTTTAGACCAGCAGTGAACTGTCACTGTCCTGCCAAGAACAAAATTCAGAACATTGGGAAATCAATTGTTGCTGGAGCAGGGGTTAAACAAAATCATCAACACGACAGAATAATTACAGCCAGTACTCAGGCCCGTAGACGTACAAGCCTTTCACTAAGGACTTGCTTTATTGCAACAGGGCATGGGTCTTTGACCCAAGGACACTGTACATTCAAGCCCACTAACAAGGCTTAGTAGTAAAACGTAGTAATATGGCAGTGTATTTATTTGTTGTACATTTCATTTTGAAGCCTTCATCTTTCTTTTTTTAAGACAAAGAATAAGAATTGGCACAAGCTCCCAAATTGATCGTGCAGTGGAGCAGGTATTATACCCGTCTTTCAGAACAATGTATAAAATTGTAGCCATATTGTGCAGATGTGAGCCATGGATTTATATGCTGCTTGCAGAGAATCAGGTTCTACAACTCTTTCTCCTTCATACAGTCCAAACACATCAGTCACTGTCTTCCTTACAGCAATTATTATCCTCCATGTACTAATGAACTAAAATTCATGGTTTAACAATTAATCTATCAGCCAATATTCATCCAACACCAGTGGTAGTGCAACCTTAAAAGAATCCACATCCTAAATTTCCAGGTTCCTATTTAATCCTGGGTTAATTCCAACTTTCTTTCTAATGTATTAATTGCTCTTTGTCTGGAGAATGTAGATGACACTGGCTAAATGTTGAATGGACACGGCCAACACTAAGAAGTGCAACAGGTGAAATATCATCCAACAGGACTACAGAAAGAATGTTATAAGTGTTTGCAAAAGATGGTATGGACCAAGTTGCTGCACTGTAAACATTCCCAAAAAGTCAAAATGCCAGCTATATAACTTTTTCAGGATAGAGAAAAAAAATGGAAACTCAAATATTGTAAATCTTCATCTAAAATCATAACCACTCAGCTGGTTAGCTGGTATTTGATTGTTGAAGGGTCACTTCTGAGCCTCTGAAGAGTATATCCAAAATATTAGCATTTTTGTCTTTGAGATGCCAAATTAACGTTTAGCATTTAGATTTTACCTCAAAGCAGCATATTCAAAACTTTTTTATAAGACAGTTTTCAGCTACCATGAGGAGAGAGGTAATTCCAAAATATGAGAGATTCAATGCACTTGTACATCACAAGTTGGAATCTTGGGCTGTTAGTATTTAGACACATGTGGTTCACCTTTTATAAAGTAGATGTAATACTGCCACTTCAAATTACGGCCTGGTGGAGTCACTTTTAACCATGGACCTACATTTTCCACATGTGTGTGATCTTCATGACCCTGTGTGCTTTTATTAACCAATTTCCTTAATTTTCTGGGGGTTAGTCCCTGCAGGTCAGTCTTCTTGCATGGTTGCATCAGAATGTGCCTTTAGCAAGTTTGATTTATTTGGACAGCGCTTTATAAAATTCACAGATATCTGGGCGATTTGGATCTACACTGCTGTGAGATTTCTCAAAGTGCATTCTTTACATTATTGCAAACTATCACAAATCAGGATAGGTATGTGTCTACTCTTCCATTTATCCCTCAAGGTTAAAAACATCTTGAAGGAGAAAACTGGATTAATCAATTACTGCAAGCTGGTTAGCAAATGCCTGGTTAAAGGCCAACAGTTCTTCTCCCCCCAGTGCCCAGAAACCACTGGTTTCTAATCCAAGAATTTCACCATTTTGAGTACAAGGAGGATAATCAATAAAGATAAATCTGTATTTCCAGAAACAAATATTAAAACTATTTTAAAAAAACTGTAGCAAGCTCAATGCTAATTTTAATAAGAAAACAGAATCCAAATGGATAATAAAAATATATACAGACATACACATGCGTGTGGCAGTTTTCTTCATACAGTTACATATAGAAACATTGCACTGATTTTTTTTAATATAAAATGTGGCACTAATACCTACAGTGAATATGCATGTGGTTTACAAAGGTCAGTCTGTCCTGTGTAGATTATTAAAAAAAACACACATACACTATTCTTGACAGAGAGAAACACACCAAACAGTTTTCAAGTAATTTGAAAATTAGAGCCTGTGGCATTTGTGCTTGCATAAACAGTGCCAGGAATTTGAACCCTCTACTATAACGTGACAGAAATAGTAACATTATTTAAAATGTATGAGTGTAATTATTTGGTTATGATGCTGGTGATTATTTAAAAAAGAGCAGACCATGCAGACCAAATTTTTCTTTTAGTTAATGTAATTGAAGAAGTTGGTTTGAGTATTAAAACACTTTTGTCCATAATGTACTTATATAGTCAAGTTAGCCTGGAATCTTCTGCCTCTGAAATCCATTCCATTGACTTCACAGGAACTGAATTTCAGAGGCAGGGCACAATGCACTGATGCATCTCTATGTCCTTCTTAGACATCCTTGGGATTGAGGAAGGCTTGTTTCCACTCTGGTTCTATGGGTTCTGGGGTGACTGTTGAGGCCAATGTGGGAACCACAGACTCTTCTACAGATGTGGCAGGAGATGCCTAAAGGGTGGGCAGGTGGGTAGTTTGTGAAGTGGTGTGCTCCTTCTGCCTATACACTGCATGTAGCACTCTCAAAGGACTATAAATATCTCAGCGTTCATGCTTACTCCTGGTTCAGCATGAGTGAATCAAAGGAAATATGTTCATGGCTTACAAATATCACCAAGGTTGCACAACACCATTAGCAACTGCTTTATAATATAATTTGCTGATCATAATTTCAAATTTGCACAATTCCAGAATCAAAAAGTATAAACTAGCCTTAAATCTTTTCAGTTCCTCTCATCCCAGGGTGGGTAGTGCATGGATGGTGGTCATAGGGAGTGGGTAGGACATGTTTTAAGTGAGAGCCTGATGACTATCTTGGGTGTAAGTTTTGTCAGAATTCTTTCAACTGTTGATTGGTCAATGTCTACAATTTTTATTTCTGCTTTGTTGTATTTGCATTTTTTTCCCACCATTTACATTAAAAACTTTCTTTAATTCAATGCAATTATCCTTCTTTCTGGAGACATGCGAAGGCACCATGCTGGTTTACAGCAGTTTATATATTATTCATTTACTTGGCCTAACAGAGGATTCTGTTTTAGTACAACTTTCAAAATAATTTGTCATTTTCTCTCTTAGAAGTTCTAAGCCATTTCTGAATGGAGCTAAAACCAGGAGCAACATAGAAAAAGGTGAGAAACAGAAGGAGTCCAACAGGAAGTTTGCACCTTCTCCACCACGGTTAATTTTTTTACCTCAGTGCCAATTTCTTGCACAAATTCCATAGCCCCTGATTCCCTTAATATCCAAAATTCAATTCATCTCGAACCTGAACCTCCACAGCTTTCTTGGGTAGAGAATCCCAAAGATTCACCAGTCCCTGGGTGAAGAAATTTCTCCCGATCTCGATGCTGAGTGGCTACCCCCCTTATTTTAAGACCTGGTTCTAGACATGCTAGACAGGGAATGAGCAATATTTAAATATACCAAAGAAGCATTGCAGTGACATGCCTTGCAAACACTAGCCGCAGAATGCAGTCTCCATTGTCTGCACTATCAATCTATTTGCCTATCCCACAGCAACTTAATTATTCTCCCACCTCCAGCACTAATCTCTCAAATATTATATGTTGATAACAGTTGTATATTCCCCAATGCATAAAGCTGATGAACCACAAAATGGTGAGACGATCTGCAGAATTGGTCAGGGCAGGGCAATGAAGAGGAAGAAAGAGCAGAGAGAAATCAGGAATAGAGACCATAAAAAATTAAAAATGAAAGGGTAGACTTTCCATAAGTGTTTCATGATCTCCCACACTGTAACTATGACAACAGATTAGCAGAAATCCTGGAGTTACTCTTCTTGATATTTGGAGAATGTTGGCAGGCTGCTGTAGAGTGACAGTCACATCCAAGTGCAAAACTGTTCATCTCCACATGCTTGTATTCCAAAGGCAGTCAATGTCTAGTTATAGGGGCAGTAACACTTCTGGATTCCCAAACGCTGCTTCTGCTGAAACAGTTAACTGGGGGTTCAATAATAAGGTTGACTAAATTGATTAAGTAAACTTGAGAATAGAGATCAAATTAGTAGAAGTGTGTCAATGGCCCAGTAATCAATCAATTCAACCAGGACTAGAGGATCTGAATTATAGGGAGACGTTGCCCAGGCTAGGTCTTTATTCCGTGGAAGATAGCAGAATGAGGGGTGACCTTATAGAAGTGTTTAAAATTATGAGTGGCATGGACAATAATAGTCTTTTTCCCAGGGCAGGGGAGTCCTAAATTATGGGGCACAGATTTAGGGTGAGAGGGGAAAGATTTAAAAGGGACCTGATGGGCAACTTTTTCCACAGAGTGGGCGGTGAGTATATGGAATGAGTTGCCAGAGGGTGGTTGAGGCAGGTACAATAGGATCATTTAAGAAGCCTTGGATATGTACATGGAGGGGAGGGGCCTGGAGGGATATGGGCTGAACACCAGAAATTGGGACTAGGTGGTGGACAACATGGTCGGCATGGACTTGTTAGGCCGAAGGGCCTGTTTCCGTGCTGTATTGCTCTGTGACTCTATAACCTGCACAGTCTACATTTATTGAACTACTTTCAAATGCTTTTTGTGTTGGCTTTGCTACAACGTAGTGACATTCTCCATCCTGGTCTGGTCTTTAGTTGTTATTTTGTTCTATCAGACACTCAAGCATGCGGTCTGCTGTATGAATGGAATGGGGATAATTAATTTTTAGGCTTATTGCATGTGCAAGTATCACCTGCTGGTTGGATTTGCCTCCGCAAATAGCAATTCAATAAAGTCAATGGAACGAAATTAGTGGAGACACTACAGGTGATACTCATGCTCTCGGACACATTTAGTGCTACACTCTTCACTCCCAACCAGCTATTAAATTAGCCATTATTTTTATTGGTGATAGGAATACTGAAACTCTTTAGAATTATAACTAAATGACATGCACACTTTCCTTTATCTCAGTAAAGTGCAACCTTTTATGCTGTAGAGGAGAACAATGAAAGTATAATTTGAAAACAAATTTCAATTGTAGAATATAGTGGTTTCCTTGCAAAAGTGAACACTTGACAGAATAACTGCACTGCTAGAGGGATGTATCAGAATGATGAAATAATATGCCACTTGATTTGAAATTACCTTCTTTTACTGCTTTTAAATCTGACTGTTGGGAGATGGGTGATGCTGGGGTGAGTGAGAAGTGAGAGAAAAGGATGTGCTGTATAATTCCAAATCACTATTATATCCAAATTTGCTTTCCTTAACGCTAAAAACTGTTGTGCAGCGTTTTTGTCTTAATTCAGTGCCGTAATACTCTGCAAATATGTATGTGGATGATTATACAATATAAAGGTTCTTTCTCAATACATATATAAGATGATTTTTTTCCTGATTTGGAAATAAAAATGGTCATGTGCTAGAATTCTTTAATACACATAACGCAGACAATACATTGCCCTAGGATCTTCACCCTTGTCTGGATGCATTAAAAGAAAGAAAATCCAAGCGTGCAAATTCAGTACATAGTGACTCATGTCTGTACATGTCTTTTGACAAATGTCTGAAAACACAGGCAAGCTGTGGATTTTTTTTTTATAAACAGCAAGACAAGGCACTCTGCCTTCCATCTCCCAGGTCCCATTACTCGTACCTTCGTAGATGATTATACAGGGACTGGACATATGTGAAGATGCACTTAGGATCAGGTCTTTTGCCCATTATCATCATATCTTCTACATCAATGAGGGGATCACAGGAAGCTACCCGTCTGCAATGAGAAAGTATTAGTAAAGCATATTGCACCAAAGTAAACTTTTAAACTCTACAGTGCTGTAAACAATCAATTGTAAAGAAAAAAATTACTTTCTTTACTCCTGTTCACATCTGTCGATGTAATTCACTATTTTTCAACCAAGGCAGTGCCTTTTCTAATGTCAGGTTATTGGGAAGTGAGCAAGAATATGGTGATTCTCAATCCTTTCATCAATGTCCCTATGTAATAAAGAGCCTAAGAAATATAGATCTTGACTCTCAATTAGGATGTATTCCATGGCTGAACCCAATACATTTAAAATCCCTGTTAACTAAGCTGACACGAAGAAAGAATGGCTTCAGTTAGGAGGAGAAACTAGGTGACTAGGGCGCCTTTTCCTTGAACAGAAAATAATAAAAACTTGCATTTATAAATCACTGCTTAAGTAGGAAAAACCAAGGTATTTCACTGAGAGATAATTGGTTAACAAAAAAAAAAGCAGAATCACAAAATATTATCTTAGAGCTTAAATTCTCAGACTTTGAATGTTTGTGAATCTCTGACATTCCAAACATTCAAAAACAATTGATAATTAATCAGACAATTTAAAAAAACAAATTACATCATCTAAAAATATTTATTTACAATTTCAGTCCTCAGATTTCACAACAAAACTAGTAAGAAGCTGTGAGGAAGGTCAGAAATTCCATGGGTGAATGAAAGTGAGGTGAATGAAAGTTAATTATATAAGAACCAATTTTTTTCTCATACATGCAGTTGAGATATAAATATGGCCTGAATCCTGACTCTGGCTAACCTAATCAACAGAGGGGGATATTATTGAACAGTGAGCATTATTTTTTAGAAAATCTGAAAATGCTGCAAGTACTCAGCAGGTCAGGCAGCATCTGTGGGGAGGGAAACAGAATTAATAAACAAAATTCATAAACTTTAATTCTGTTCTTCCTTTCACAAATGCTGCCTGACCTGTGGAGTACTACCAGCAATTTTTATTTCAGATTTACATCTGATATATAGATCTAAATATTGATATAGACATCTATATATTCTCTCATTCTCTTTTACTTCATTATTATTGATTCATAACAACCAATTTACATTGAACAGATTTAACATTAGTGTGAAGTCAAAACTGAAATGTCCGCAACAATGCTGAATGGCTAGTTTTAATTAACTAACCTGTTTTCTATTTTCTATTTATGTTAAACTTAGATGGATTTTATATAGGTGTTGATTTTCACAGATCAAACACATTTTGTAGTCCTTCAGCAATATCATTGTTTATACCTTCATCTAGCAATATTCTGAGCCTTGCCCTGCACAAATTACCACAGCTATTGCTTTATTTCATGATCTACAAATATTTTCAGCTGAAATGAATTGCAACTTGAGTTTGTTTCCCAGTCCTCTACAGTCAAACTTCTCCACGTCATATATCCATGTCTCCCTATCTTGTCTCTGAAATTCTTGCTTACTGTTTGCATCTCAAACACTCTGGTCCACCAAATCTTTTCAAAAATAATCACCAAACTACCTGTCCCCAACCTTTAAAGGCATCATTGCAATCTTAGTCATTGTCTGAAACCAACCTTCTGGATCTTTTCATTTTTTACTGTGTCTGCACCTATCTCTTATAAAACATTGTTATGTTCCTTATTGCAAGGTTTGGTATAAATCTGTAAGCTATTGCGAATTACAGAGTCATTATCTGTAAAATTCCAAATAGTTTATAATTATCCGTTCTAATTATAATCAGTAACTAGGATACACAACATGCTGCAGCAGTGTTCTGCTTCCTCCAGAATAAATTCAAAGCACATTTGAACATTTTCCCATTGGCATTTTAACATAAAGGCTATTTAATGTCATGACATTCATTTGATCAATGTCAATTATATTTCATCAGGCGCTGGTCCAGTTTTTTAAAGGATTGTCCTAGTAATGAGAATTAATTGATCTTTACTTAAGACTCTAAGATGCCACATGGAAAGGTCACATAACTTTTGAAGCTAGAATAATAAGGAAAATGATTAATGGAAGCCTAGAAGTTTGCCGTCTGTTTTTATTTACCATTTTAGTATAATGGAATGTTAAAATATTGAAACATTCTCTCCCTAATATTTATGTGTAGAACATATTCTTCAAGTGATTAATCTTACAGTTGAACCCAAGTGTACAGCTAATACAGTGCATGGCTAATTAACCATGGCAGGGAATTGCAATTAAGTGCAGTCCTCTTCCCTTTAACATTCACATCCAAGTATTTTCAAGCTGCAATAGCTTGATTTTTTACAGATTTAACTAACTACAGTGGCGTCCAACCTTCTGCTTGATAGGAAGGTGAAACTGATAATCCATTCACTTCTGTGGGGTACTTGCAAGTCCCAAATTTCTTGAGAGGTCCTTGCTGACCATGTCCTGACATTGAACTACTCACAATGCCTAGCAATGAAGCTCCAGCTTCCACAAGTTTCACAAAATTTTATTTGGAAATCTGGCTGTTGAAATTGTCTGAGGTTAGACCTGGCCCAGGTTCAAGTCATGCCATTCACTTCAGTTGAGAGGAATGGCTTCAAGGGCAATGGGTACATTTCAGGTAATTTTTGCTTTTCAATTAATTGGCTTAAGATAAAAGTATTAAATTGTTAGCCTAAACGTATTTCATTGTTCACAAAATAAAAAATAAAAACATTTTAGTGGTATGATTGTTCTTTAATAGTTTTAGAATATCTTTCAATATTTGTGAATGTTACAGACATAGACATTCAAAGTCATTTGACATTTTTGAGAGCTGGTAAATATAAGGGTGTGGTTTAACCAGTTTTCACCCATGTCTTGGGATGGGGGCTTGCAATTTTGGCAGGAGCACTGTGTACTCCTCAAGACCTTGATGATCACAAGCCAGATCTGGAGACCAAATGGCCAACGTGGGACTTACTGTTTGTTAAGGTGGGATATCATCCTTTAGGCTGTAGATTGTACACCACTGCTGTATATAATGGAAGCTCCTTTGTTTTAAATAGATCAGGGTCAAACATAAGCTTTATCTGAATTGTATGATGCAATACCACAATAGGAAATACAAATACCACACATACACATTCTTGATTGATAATATAATTTAATATGCAATAGCACTGCCATCCTATATACTTTAAAGTTCCTATAAGATGTCCTTGTATGATTATCCAGCAGTTCTCACAGTTAGCAAAGTAATTATTTTATGTGATGTACATAAATTGAATGTGAGTTAATTGTGTATCACTGACATCAGATTCAGATCAAGAGCTCAAACACCTGTATATTTAATAGATTTAATTTACCATGTTATTACCACATTATTAGAAAATTAATTTCTGATACAAATCCTTGTGGTGAATTTATCTACATTTCCTGCAACCAAAATCAGTTTGAATAAAAAAAATCATGGACTGATATTTCTGTCCATGCACCACCTGTAAAACCTGCAATTTTCTCCTGGAGAAATAGTGTCAATACAAGTAAGGAATGCTAGAGTTCAATTTGGAGATAAAAATTAAAACCTCATCTGAATCCAATCACATTCAATCTGAACCTGGCCTGTATCTAAGGTCTTTCTTTTTTGATACTAAACCAACCAGAAAACACATGGTCACATCCTGCAGACAGAGTCTACACTGGGAACTCGTTCCAAAAAGATGGAACCTTCCTCCTTGGAAATGCATAGAAGTTCTTGGACTTAATGTGGGTAATGGGATTACTGTGGATAGGTACAACAGGTGGCATGGACATGGTGGGCCAAAGGGCCTGTTTCTGTGCTGTATGACTCTGTCTACTGCCTGCTTGCATACAATTCCACTCTAAATTGGACTTTATGCCGAGTAATTGTGTTATTTCAGGAATAATCAGCTCTGTCTGTTTGTTGACACTCATTTGGCACAATGAGCTGAAATGTCATTCTCGAAACCTTTATGAAATTGCCTGCAGTTAGTGTGCCAGATCACATATTAATTTGGCATATTATATCTTTCAGAAACACTGACAACAATTCATTTTTAAACACTAGCCAATTATGTCCAATTCATTTCAGGTACTGGCTTTCACCTCATAAATTCTGTCAACAGTTTCTATACAGGTTTGACTAGTTAACTCAGAACTGCACTGTTCAGATGTGTCCAACAAACTACCCCGGCATTAGCCATTTTCTGCCCTCTTGTCACTGACTCCCTTGAATAAAATAAGGACTGAGTAGCTGATGTCTTCTTTTAAGGCAGTACCTCAGGATCAAGGATGACTTCTTCCATTCTGGTTTTGTGGGTTCCTAAGTGGCTAGTAAGGCCAATGGGGGAATTGCAGACTCTGCCACAGGTGGGCAGGAAACAGCTGATGGGGCAGGTGGGTGGGCAGTTTGTGAGGTGGTGTGCCCCTTCCACCACCAATGCAGGGCTTCGACGTGCTCCGGATGCATGGCCTTCGAGGTTCTCAATACTATTATGAATACTTTTTCTCACTTTTGAGTGATCATGAACCAGGGAGTCCCAGAGGTCAGGGAGACGTTGTTTCACTTCTTCAAGGAACTTTGAACACAATCTTGAATCTTTTTCTCTCTCTACCTGGTAGTCTCCCCCCACAACAGTCCCATGTGAAAAACATGATCAGAGTTATAAAGAGCCATGGAGAAATAGAGCACGGATACAGGCCCTTCGGCCCATCAAGTTTGGACCAGCCATCAACTGCCCATTAACACGG
>JARFYF010000046.1:27391897-27402271 GCA_030265395.1 Rhina ancylostomus
AATTGTTAAAACACTAAAAGTAATCATGATTTTTATTTTCTGTTAGAAACATTCACACTAATTAAGTTTTACTTTTAGTTATCATGGGCAAAATGTTGTGAGTTGTTTCCCTCAGTCTGTCAAGATTTTAGCCAGAAGCAACCCTTGCAGCTGTTGTTTAACATATTTGATCCTTGTTCTCAGTGATAATGCACATTAACTTCAAATTGATTCCAGGATACATCACATAAACAAATCAAGAAAGTAGGAAAAGACTAACACGTGGTAATCAGTATCTCACAGGGCAAAGAGCATCAGTTAATTCTCCCTCACAATCACCATAATATCTTTGTCATATGTAATGAAGTTGAGTCCTAATAGGCAAGTTTAGAAAGTACTGCTCTACATACAAGGTAAAAAGTTATTAAGAAAGGAAGATAGGTAGGGTGAGTAGCTTAGTACATACAGCACAATTGAACATTCGCAAGCCAATTGAGCTGCTTCAACACAAAAGAACATGGACTGTTGGTACTGTAACATAAGTAAGGTATTTTTATGAATTTAATAATTCATGATTTAAGCCACATCTGAAATAAGATAAGCATAAAGGGAGTGTCAATAAGCCTCTCCATGCTTATAATAATCTACATTAAAATATTACAAAATAAAACATAAAATGTTTGATTTTACAAACAAAATATATAATTGTAAATTATATACTTTATATACAGTACTTTATAAAGTATACCTTATAAAGTTAATGTAGATTATATAGATTACATACTTTATATTATGTAGATTTATATACTTGTAGATTTTCTAAAGACTAATGAGATTTTTCCTGCGCTTGAAACAATGTTCTGCACTGTATTATCCATTAAGTAGCTACAAGGCAAAATTCTGTCAAACTGGAAGTTACAATTCTAACAGGTGCTGTTTGACCCTTGCAGTAAGTGTCCATCCACCATTTCATGACGTGCAACAGATGCACAGATTTAATCATCATCAATCACAAGTTTCTTAGAATGGTCTATAAATGATGGTAAACTGGAGGTCTTCACTCTACACAATGAATTCCATGACGCAGAAAATGGAAATTGAATCTATCTCAATGGCAAGATATAGTGCATTTCACCTTCGACAGATGCAGTGTCAGATTATCTGTCACCTAAAAAAAAACATGCTGACTTCAGTGTCTTCAGTAATCTACAAACTAGGGAAAAATAACTTTTTTCAATCCTGTTCATAACTTTTCATTTATTCATATTTTGTGACAATGCTGTACAATGTAGAGCAGACTAAAAATAAAAATCTATATTTATCAACTGCATTTGCAGAGGGGCACAATTTCAAATCAACCTGCCACTGCAAAATTTTATCCATAGGTACCTATATCCAGTAAAATTAATACCATTTTGAATGTTCACTCTGAAATTGCAGTGGCTTATCTAAATGCACTGTTATTACCCACCATTATGTAAATTTGAACTGAAAAAAAAATCTTCAAGTCTTGCACATATGCCAAGTGGTTGGATGATTACTAGAAAAGAGGTTTCAGGTCCAAAATCACTTTGTCCTTTTTTTAGGATTTTGTTTGAAGTGTGGTTTTAATCTCACACCAAGTTTGGTATAAACTAGTGAACAAGGGTCCCTTCACTTTCTCTCGCTTGGACTGATCCAATAAAGGGATTGTGACAAACTTAAATAGGATTAAAAAAATGCACACAATTTTTTTTTAATGCATATGTGGGAAATCTGAAATAAAACAAGAAAATACCCAAAATGCTCAGCAGGTCAGGCAGCATTTGTAGGGAAAAAAAAGAGAATGCTTGAAATACTCAGCAGAACAGACAGCATCTGCAAAGAAGTGAATTTAACCTTTCATGTTAGTTAAATCTGCTTCTCTGTGCCAACAAAATATATAATTTATTATACTTCTAGACTTTCTAATGACTAATGAGATGATGAAGAGTTATTACACTGGGTAAAAAATCTTTGTTAGTCCTGTTCATGACTTTCCCTTCACTCATATTGTGTGATTATGCCGTAGAATATAATGCAGACTAAAACATAATTCATATTTCTCATTAATGACCTTTCATCATCAAGATTTTAGATAGGTGACCTTTCAATACCAACATGAAAGGATAACCATGCTCCTTTCTCCACAGATGCTGCCTGATCTGCTGAGTACTTTCAGAATTTTATGTTTTTATTTGAAATGAAAAGTATCTTTTACTTCAGAACTGATCACATTTTTTACTCTAAAGACCACGTTGCCCAGCAGAAATTTTTTGAATAATTTCCAATATTCAACTAACAATCTTGGTGAAAGAAATTATGTAACTAAGTGCACCACTAATTTCCTGACAGATTGCAAGCTAGGCTCAATCCAGTTTCTGTGTATGCTTGAATAAAGATGCTTGAATAATAAAATAGGCAAATTTAAAGCTAACCTTCATTACTGTCTTTAAAAATACAAATAATCCTAATGTGTATGAATCCTAAATCAGGATAAGTATTTTGCAAATCATATAACAGTTGCACTGTGAAGTCTGCAGAATAATTTCATAGATAAATCACATCAAACCATGACTTTTTGAATGTGTTCAAAACTTTTCCAAGCAATTTGCCGGAGTGAGGGAATAATATAGTTGTGTAATTTCCACGTGGATCACTGAAATATTCTTCACACTATCACTCTCATCATCATAGTAAATGGACACACACATGATCCGAGGGTTATATTGAGAGTAACAGCTCTTCTATTACACCCTATAATTGCAATGTATTGCAAATCATTATGAAAGACCTTTGGCAAATACTTGTGGAACTCTTATACAAAACAGCTCATGGAGGAGTTAATCGTTTGGTTCAATGTGATCTCCGACAGCACCATTTACTGACCAAATTCTTGAGTTATTTATTCCTCATGCTCTCATTTCAACTTATAGTTTTTGTTTTACTGGTGACATAGGTGCTGCTCAAGAAGCTGAGAATGAATTTTTAAATTATGTCAATAAGCACAGTGTAGGTGCTCTGAAACCCAACAGGCAGCTTTGTCAAATATTACAGAAATAATAACTCTGTGGTATCTCCAGAGAGATTCAGGCTTTTCCTTAATTACCTCAACAAAATACTTCTTGTCAAATAAATTACTTATGCCATGACTCTGTGGTATTACAACTGCAGTACAGGTCTACTGCAAGCTCAATAAAATTCTTTCTAGATCTCCAAAGGAGCCATTCTTCAAATATATATGATCAATACAATAAATGCCATTAGGCTAATTAACTGATGAAATATCACTGCCACATTTGATCTCCTCCTTTCCTCAGTAGATATTGGACAGAGTGTGGAATTTCTGTCTGAATTAACTCCTTAACAGTCTGAGATAACTCACATGGGAAGACCAAAGTAAGCAAAGATAAAGAAAGAAACATTCTTTACTGGCTCAGATGAGAACAGACTGCCAATGATTATATAACTGACTTTAAAGAACTAACGTTGTAAGCATTATGTCAATATATTGGAACAGCGGCTTCTAATTGGGATGATTCAAATCCACTGAGAGGAAATAAAAGATTGCTTGTGTGTAGCCTGAAAGTAAGTATTAGCACTTAAGAGTTTAACTAATAACGACACTACTCAGCTTTTGGGTGTGCAGGAGCAAAACAATAAACATTCATCAATGAATAATAGCTTCACGATTGATTAATCTTCCTAATGATTAGCCCTAAACATTCAGATTCCAATCAAGCTAACATTTTGATGAAAGTTGTACTTAAAGAATTCTCTTAAAAATGGAAAGCAATATATTTTGTGGATTTGCTCCAATCATTCCTTGGACACAAAGAAATTCCTAATCTTAGCAGAGCCACCAGGGTAACCAAAGCATTACTCTAATGGAAAACTCAGAGACAAATTATTATTCTTGGCAAATTCCAAGCAATTAATTGAAACTAACAAAGACTAGCATTATGGAGATTAGGAAGCAGATCATATTTGCTTTCAGAGTTTTTGAACTTGGTCATATTGTGGAGTAGGATTTACGAAGCAATAAAATGTAGAATTAATAGTGAAGATAAATTATCAATTCTATCCAAGGGCAAGTACCCATTCACCTTAACTGACCAGGAAGTACTTAGTGATATAATGCTGCTTTGCAGTAAAGTATGCAATTGTTGGCTTTTATTACTTACTTGCAATGGAAATAGTTGGTATAGTTTTTTGAGAATGTGAGAAACCTTGCATGACTCTAGCGCATTTTGGAAAAATTTGATCAATTTGCTGCTGTTTTTCTTACATACACACATGTACTTCCCTGCAGGGATCATTAAAACAACCATCTGGAACAGGATTTGTATTTTCTTTCCATAGCCTACAAAAACTATGAAGTATCACAATGGAGACACAAGAGACTACAGATGTTGTTTGTTGCTGAAGTATCACAATGGCTATTTCCATTACCTCAGTAAAGGTCATGGGGATAAATTGGATGTTACAAGTAATAAAACTCTATATTCTATAGCTTCAGGCTGCTGGATGCAGAAAGTAACAGATTTTCCTCAACTGGTATATTCCATATAAGAAGCACCAAATTAGATCCAGTGCAAAGAACACTTTGAACATGATAACATGTTATTTGAAATCAGCCAACCAAGATTAAGTAATTCTGTTACAATATATTGAACAAAGTTGTTAAACTCATTTTTTCTCTGCCATTTCCTTGCTATGGAGAAGGTCACCTTACTGCTATGGCAGGGACAACTGGATGGGTAGAGGTGATTATATTTTAGAAACAAAATTTCATGCAGACAGATCATTCTCCATTTATTAGCAAGAAGAGTTTTTAATGGTCTTAAGACTATTGGAATTAGAAGCAGGAGTAGGCCATTCATCTACTTCTGCCTACTCTCCCTTTCCATAAGATTGTGGCTGAACAGTTACCTCAGTTAAATGCTTTTCATAAGTATAATTTTCACCATACTAACTGTATCTTTGTCATGAAAAATGTTAGCCTGACATTGACATTAATAGAATAGCTGACATTTTACTTAAATTTACAAGTATACAGCAATAAAAATTTCAACTTGCTTTTACACTAACCAAACTGTTGCTTCTAGATAGATGAGTTGTTCCTGAGGAGGATGATCTTCGAGTACTTGCGAAAGTTGGAGGATGTGGTACCAAATCTTCATTTATTTCCACGCTGACAAGTTTGGCCAGTGCTTCAACCTGCTGTGCCAACCTCTGCTGTTCCACCCTGAGTTGCAGATTCTCCTCTTGCAGTGCATTCACAGTGGTGGCCAGAGGCAGAACTTGGTTTCTGACCTCTTCCACCTGTTCATTCACCACTTTCCTGAAAACTTGTAGATCAACGTGGATCTCTTTCACTGCACTGCATAATGCATCCTCAAAGTCCCCAACCACAGTCGAGAGGGTATGGAAGTTTTCATTCTTTAAATTCCCAATGTTGACACCAGGCATGCTGACATAGATATAAAAGAGGCTTTCAGGCTTCCCTTAATATAAAAGATCTTCCCACGTGATTTGTTGACAAGAGATGTGCAATGTCAGATATGATCACCAAGCTTTTCTGACCTTCTGCATATCCAGTTACGTAGTAATATTCAGTTTTAGGAGCAATCAATGGCCTCAATGTACAAGAGCTCCTAAGGTCACTTTTACAGCAAACCGACCAGCAAGATCTATATTTAAATACTTTGTCTTGACAGAAAGCTATCTAATTTTAGGATACTGTGGGACAAATAAATGCTATTGGCTTCCAGGGTTGTTTTGCCAGCCAATTACTAGCAAAAGCATGAATAGAGACAAAAGGATGACAGCTGCACTGCCTTGTATGTGCAGTAGAATTATTCACAAGAAGTATCAAGCAAGCACACATGCATTGCAGTCTGTGTGTCCTAGTCCTGCACATTTACTGAAGGGCAGGCAACAAATTTGGCTCCTGGTCTCCTGCTTTAACCTGAAAATGGCCTTTCAAATCCAAAGGTCTGAGCCCTCTGTTCTAATGAAAGGCAGAGCAATTTTGGAATATTTCTGTTATTTTACCAGATGGTATGGTCTCTAATTGCCTGATCCATTTTCATAGTCTCCCCCCATTCATGATTCCTCCATCTCATCAAATTTCATGCTTAATTTTATTCCTCTTTGAAAAAAATTCTCATAAATGCTTTTCAGTTTCAGTAGTTGCTATGTGTTCAAACATGCAGGTTGCAAAGCAGTAATTGTATAACAAACAGATAATGATGGATGAGAAAGTAATTTATTGTACAGTAATATTTTCTTTGTTCTTAATACATGCAGTAAGTTTTTATTAGTATGCAAAAATAACTTTCATTTAGGAGTACTGGCAAATCTGAAGGTTGTACAGAAAGTATCTGGTCAAATTCTCTACTAACAACCTGAAAAAGGTCACTAACAAACTTCATTCATGGAAAAGAAGACAATTTTTAATTGCGCTGTACTTAAAACAGCAGTATTGAGCATGCAAAAGTTCACACGGAAAGCTATGAGTTAAACTCCAAGAATGTACGATAAACACTGGGAATAGATAATAAACTAGCTGAAGGATAGATAGTACCAATAAAAGAAATTATGAATGTGATGAGGCTGAGAGAGGTGACAGAGAGATGGATATGTTAGTGAATGGAAAGGTCAGTAGAATGGAGAGCAGGAATTTTCAGGTTTTAGTGTTAGAACTGTGACGTACGTTTACTTACATAATTTGCATCAGAGAACAGATAGAAACAAGGGATTTAATGCTAATTGCAAATGCAAAACCTGAACACATGAACTATCCAAGGATGAATCTGAAGAAGACAGGGAGGTCTTAGTAGACTTTTGGCAGTACAACTATCAACAAAGCTGGTGGAATGTTAGACTATATACCAAAACAGACAAATACAGGTCAGAGTAGGTCAAAATGACGATGTGGATATCTTCTTCTTCATCATCATCTTCAGCAGTCCCTCAGGATTGAGGATGACTCATGTCCACTCTAGTTTTGGTGTTTCTAAGGTGATTAAAGAGGCCAATGAGGGAACCCCAGACTCTTGCATAGATGGGGCTGGTGGAGGCTGACAAGGCAGATGGGTGTACAGTTTATGAAGTGGTCCACTACATCCATCACTTATGCAGGGCCTCTGCATGCTCTAAATACCATCCCAAAAGCTCTTTCTCTCATTGAGCAGTGATGCGCCAAACACTCCCAGGAGTTAGTAGGGATGTTATATGCCTTCAGGGATGCTTTGAGTATATCCTTGAATCTTTTCCTGCATCCAGCTGGTAATCTCTTCCCATTATAAGCTTGAAACAGGGCAACAGCAATGTAATTATTGATTTTAAGATGTGATACAAGCACTGAACGCAAGATGGGGAGCCGTGAGACTGACCCCATTTGATATCTGAGTTTTTGGAAAATACTGGAACAATACAGATTTTTAGATGAGAAATGTAGTGTTCAAGAGGTGGTCTTACAGAAATAAGTAAAAATTGTCTACAATTTATGTTTAACTGATGTTTTTCTTGTGAATGCTGCTTATATGATGCCATGTGCCCGTAATGCTGCTGCAAGCAAGTTTTTCATTGCACCATATTCTTGCGCATTTAACAATAAACTCAACTTTGGCTTTGATTTAAGAATGTGGAAAATGTAAATCCAAAATATTGTTTAAAAGTAAACCAGAAAAGTAATGTAGGTACACAGGTTCAAAGTAATAAAACAACAGCTTACATTTAAATTAACATATGAAAATGTCCTTAGATTGTTGATTTGAAACCAAAGGAAATGTTAGCAAAGTTGCCAAAAAGATTAATTGGAATTGACTTTGAGGAAGGTATGAAAAATTGAGAGATGGAGTTGCAGAGAGGTTTAGGTAGGCAATTCCAGAGCTAATGCCTGGACATCTGAAGGCACAGCTGTCAACGGTGTGTTTAGGAAGTGGTGTAGATGTAATAAAGAACAATAAAGGAGGAACATATGGGGAAACAGTAGAGCAGCAAGTAGTTATAGTGATAAGGCAATATGGAAACTTGAGCCAAAGGGTAAGAATTTTAAATGAAAATTCATCGCATTATAGAGCCAGTTGACCGAAAAGAAAAAAAAGAAATGAAAAAGGGAAATTTTTTAATGGTATTAAAGGATATTCATTACTGTACTCTTCAATGTACATTAAAATACCAAAGATGGAATACTGAACAAGTTATAAATAACTATGGGGAGAGCAGAAACAATTACAGAATGTGCTCTTGATATACCAAATTATGAATCATTTATCAAAATCTTTTCTTGATTTATGTTTATGGAGTGCATTACTTTCCAAAGAAGATTGTTTTATAATGGTGCCCAAACCCACATTATACAGGCACATTTGGTGAGGGAACCTCCAACTATTGTTTCAGGGATTTACCACAGGGCTCAAGTTAGGAAGAAATCCAAGATCTGAGTCTGGGAAGCAATACAGAAAAGCACCCAAGACCACAAGCTGGATCTGGTTCCAAAGTGTGCTTGTTGATCTCTTACATACATTGCATCAGGAGCGCTGGATCTTGGCATATCAGAGGATGTAGAGAAAAGCACAATACTATGGACACTGGTAACCAGACACAAAAAAAGAGAATGCTAGAAATACTCAGGAGATCAGGCAGATCTGTCAAGGAAAAAAACAGAACGTAATGATGAAAGTCATTTACCTTAGATATTAAATCCGTTTGTCTCTCCCTTGATGATGGCGAAGCTGCTGAGTAATTCCAGCATTCTCTGTTTTTATAATCAAAATTATTTCAAGTTGTATTCTCTCCTGTCGAACTTCTGTAACACTTTAATACCAATTAAACATGGGCAGATTATAATAAGGCCATAAGTTAAGCATTGTTGGAAGGTGCTGAAATGTGGGACTGATCAAAACAAAGAAACAAAATAATTCAGTTTTTCAAAGAATGTCAGTTTTGTGGAGGTTTCTGTCAGCTTATCCCTGAGATACAGAATGCTGTGCATTTCTGGCATCATCAGCTGAATGAATTGAAAAAATTCTTTAGTGATTTTTGTGGCACAAACATTGTGATTGCTCATGAACAAAACGCCATTTCTGCAGACAGAGAAATGTATTCATGCCATCTAGTAGGGGATGGCACAGTAATTGTACACAGACAGAAAAGATTACAACATTACCTAATTAGCCAGCTGCCTGTAACACTGACCAATACACAACTTCATCACTGCTTCTTTCTCACAACCGAGTTCAGTGTTTGTTAAAAAAATTTCAAACAAATAAATAGTAAAACATAATGCTAATTTAAAATTAAATTGTAGGGACTGCCATTTTTTTTAGGAAGTCAAATAATTTGGAAAATGTTAGCAATTTTGGACAGCATTCAATTTGTGTAGGAGCAATGGAATTTAATCAACGTCCAGCTGGCATGGCATTTACTCAATCTTTTCCAATTTACAAATACAACCGAATATGCAGCACTATCTGACATGAGTTCTTTTTATACAGTTAATAAAAGGGTCACAGTTTACTTTGAATTTTGCCCCAACCTCGCTTTGCTGGCTATAAAAATATCATGCTGTGTTTTCACATATAATAAGCAAACAGCACACTTTCAAATCCATTTTAATTTTCATCTATCCTATTACCACAATGTATCAGTATCATTTTTTCAAAATGAACTATCAAAGCAGGACTTAAATTAACACAAGAAGCTTTTAATGAATGCACAACAGATTTAGGAATGTTAACTATCAACTTCTTAAAAATGATGCCAGTATTATTCTACAATGATAATATAACACTATTCCTGAGTATTAAATCACTGCAATGCCTAGAATCCAGCTAGTCCCACTTCTCCACACTCTCCCCATTGCTTTGATTTTTTTTTCCCTTTCAAGTACTGCTCCAAGTTGCCCACTTAGTGTATCCAAACAGGAGTAGGCACCTCACTTCAGAATTGATTTGATCTACTTGTTTCTGGTATTGAATCATTCGCGCCCCCCCCCCCCCCCACCAAACCTAGAATAATTTCTACAACATTGGATTCTCTTAGCATAATGGTCACTCAATTATTTTACTATTAGGTTGCCTCAGAAATCCTCAAGGGTCTAACATTTCATTATTTTACCAACTGCACATATGATATGGCAGTGCGTAAGGGACCAATGTAGACCAGAAGGTCCTTATTCAATAGTATTTAATTGGCTAACTTCTTCCATGAGTGTCTGGCTTCATGTCAGTGTATTCAGATATAAAGTGAGTAATCCAACATTTGGGATATTGCAAATGTGATTCACTCCTTTACTATGATCCAACAGGTTCTGCAAAAATTATCTGTGCCATCACATTATCACTGTAGATAATTCAGAAAAAGATA
>JARFYF010000046.1:27417486-27429018 GCA_030265395.1 Rhina ancylostomus
ATGCCCATACACCCCAGAAAGTGCCATGTCCCCCCCCCCCCCCCACCCATGTTTCCCTCAACTTTAGGGGAACCTTTTCCGCTGCTGTACTGAGACTGTTCTTTAATCACTGACTTGTTTCCCAGTGATCACTGTGGCAATGATGCAGCAGCTTTAACTTTGTATTTAGTCTTGATGGGAATGGCTAAGATCCCGTTTCAGTGCATGAAGTAGCATGCTAAACACCATAATATTACTTCTGACATATTTTTGGATTATTTCACAATTTTTCTCAGGAGACAGAGGGGGCATTAGCTCTAAATGTAGCACAAGGAGGTGAACTCCAATTTTTAGGTATTCGATTGTGAAATTATCCAAGTGACCTTCAGCTCAATGACTAGACCTTCACCTCACAGCTAAACACATCTGACATTTATTAGAAGAAATCATCCTTAGATTGATACTGTACAGTATTACTGAAGCTTGAGACATTAACCAAGATCCTTTGTGTGTTCCATGATTCAGTTCCACATAAAAGTTCCCATTAAATAAGGACAATAAGCTCTCCACACATGTTGAGCAATAATCCACTGTCAGCAATTAAAACAGATAAGATTGTCATTGATTTGTAGGTTCTTGATGATCACAAGATAGCAGCAGTATTAGTCTGCAAAATATTCCTTGCATTTCAAGGTAGAGTGCTGTGAAATGTTTTTATTGCATATCTAAGAGTACATTTAAAATAAAACTTGCAATGCTTTGTTAAAGTGGAGCATTCTAGAGCTGCATAGTTTCTCTTCTATTTGGCTTTGTGCCACACAAGGCAAAAGATTAGTTAGCTTGTCCTCTGGGAGATCTTATTTTACAGAGTTTCTGAACATCTTAATCTACAGATTTAAACGAGTGATTCAATTGGGAATAGAAGTATGACCTTAAGACTCATTTTGGGAAACACAAAACAAAGGCACACCTGGTCACACATGGATTCCATTATTTGCATAGCACTTGGACCAATCACAAGCCTTACTTAAATCATATTAAATATGAAAAAAGATAATTAATCCTTTGGAGAATCATTTTTACCCTCTACAAGGAAATAAACAATCACAATAGAGAGCAGTAGACTGAGTCATGGAATGTGCAAGCTTGTATGCTGGCTTCTCATTGATATTGAGCCTTTGGGCAAGACTATCTCATCATGAGCACTGAATGCAGTATACTAAAGTTGAAAGAAGTGCAAGTGATCTCCTCTACATTGGAGAAACCAAAAGCAGATTGGATGACCATGCACTAGAATACCTCCATTCAATATGCAAGGGTGATCCTGAGCTTCCAGTTGCCTGTCAATTTAATTCTCCATCCCACTCCTAGCCTAAACTTCTTTCCTTTTTGTTTTTTTTTACACTGTTCCAACAGAGACCAACACAAACTCAAGGAACTACATCTCATCTTTCATCATGGCACGATATGGCCCTAAAACACAGTGAATTCAACCTTGTCACTGTCAGAACTGTCCCATTTGGCTGAAAAATCATTGACCTACCATTAATTGTTAACTGTTAATTGTTAACTCAGTTTTTCTCTCTCCACAGTTTGTATCTTACCTGCTTGGCTTTTCCATCAATTTCTTTTACTTCAGATTTCCAGACAGAAATGTTCTGTGTATCATAGCTCCAGAATATTTTCTTTCCTTCTCATTTGTTCTCATTCTTCTCCATTTAACTATATCTCCTCCAGACAAGTGAGCTGTAGTTAACAAGCCCTTACCAACACCACTGTTCATCTGATTTCATTTGATCTGCACCCTATCACAGGCATTCCCTTTGTTCTGTCCATCCCTTTCCCTTCTATGTAACTAAAAACATGTTGTTTACTGACTTTTTCTCATTCTTTTGAAAGACAATCAGAACTAGGACAAGTTAAGTTAAAATGTTAACTGTTTCTCTCTCTACAGATACTGCCTGACATGCTAAGTACTCCCAGCAATTTGTTTCCATTTCAGATTTCCAGCACCTGCAGTTTTTTGCTTTTCAATTAATGAGCAAACACTGCACTATCAGACATGATACCTTTGGATGAGAAAGTAAACAGGCATACCTTGGCAGTTTAGCTGAATATAAGAAATCCTATGGCACTTCTTCAAAGTAGGGCAGGGGAATGGCCCTATCCCCAGATCAATATTTAGCTTCAACCAATGTCATTAAAGTAAATAATTATATTTGTGGGAACTTGCTGTGGGCAATTTGGCTGCCTCATTTTCTATCTTACAAAGGTGAATTCATTTCAGAGGTACTTCAATGAGATGACTTGCATGTGTGAAAGGTACTATACAAATGCAGAACTTTTTTCCTTACTTGTTGGCACAAGTTATCTTTTTGACAAGAGTAGGTTGTGTCAACCTTGTAAGAAAGAAGAGAATAAACCTTAATGTCAAAAGTTCTCAAATTAGAGTTGGAGATAATGGAAGACACTCCTTTCCCAGTTAGAGTAACAGGTTAATGCAGCCAACTACTAATGAACTGCCTTTTGGACAGCTTGTGGCCAGAGCAAGTAAACTGACTGGATTTACTGAAATTAGTGTCTGGGAAGATATATGAGATGAGAAATTCTACTATATATTGAAATATCTTTGAGCACTACATGTAACAACTTTATTAAAAACCAGATTGCAAAACATAATTGCTACTTGGTGCTCCAGTTGTACACTTACGTATTTTTATTCCAGGCCTTCCACGTAGATGACACACAGATGCACAATGGTCACTAGGCACACAACGAAGCATCAAATTTTGACATCAATTGTGCACAGTTGTCTTCTCCATATGAAGCCATAAATGATGTGGACTTCATGCACTGAAGCTGGCCTTAATGTCAGGGTTAATTAGAGAAATCCAATTCTTCCTGGGCCTAATGTTGCCAGAGAGTCCGAGGTATCAATCTTCTTCCAGGTAGGTGCTCCTTCAGGTGTTTACTTAGTGATTACTCCAACCACCTCAAATCCTCTCAGTGCCAATGTGTTCAGGTTTACAATCACCTTCCCAATTGACCCATATTGCTCTGCTGAACTAATTCCCATCCCCCCAGATCAGCTTTCTCATTATACCCCTGATCCTCTCTACACACTTAAAATGTCTTCCACCACACTCAATCCTCCCTCCAGATTTTCTTACTCCCCAATCCACCCTCATTTCTCTTTGATCCTCTTTATTCACTCTGGCCCGATCTACTTCCCCAGTCCTCGCTAACCCAAATAATTTCCAAACCAAATGAATTCCTCTGTAAGCTCTGCAATGAAAGAACTTTGTGTTCTTTTAAACATCCAAAGACTGTTCTATTGTACATACTGCCTCATGTACAAAAGAACTTCTGGGATACCCCCACACATACCTCTTCAGGCTATTTCTAATCATGCGATCTTTTTCTGGTCCCAGTCTCTAGCTTTAATCAGTCTTCTGCAGTACCCAGTGCAATATAAAAGCAGCTCTGTGGGAAAAAAGTGTACTGCTATAATGGATTGTGAAATTTATTTTTATCCTTTATTTTTTCTCTCAGTGTTCACATATCTGCTCTCTGTAATTTGTTAAATCCTAGCATCTCACTTTCTTCCTAAGATTGCCAGAAAATAACTACTGTGGTATATACAGTTAAGTTTGGTTTGCGAGCAAAGCAAGATATAAACAACATGCCCAGAGTGTTTGTGGTAGAATGTTTCTCTTTGTAATTGAATATGAATAAAAAACTACACCTTTAAAATAGAGTAACATTCCAAATGTACTTAATTAATGGCATTTTATGCTATGTTCACAAGACATTGGAAGAAAAACATCCTACTAACTTACACTATTACTTTTACAAGTCATTCCCAAATTGCTCAAGCAATTGCTTTTGACATTATTTGTCTTCATATAGCTGGTCATAAACTGCAAGAATTAAATTGATAAGGTCAGGCTTCAGAAAATGATTTAATGGTTGGCATAAATTTGTCTGTTCAAAAAGAACACTGGAGAAAGTGCATGCATAAATGACAGTCCTCTTCTCATCAGGGTTCAGATGGCATCAGAAATTTTTACTGTCAACCTGAATAATTTTGTTGCTCATACTTGTCTGTTGCAGACTGGCCAGCTTCCATACTCCATACACAACTAAAGTAAGGCAGTTGATTTGTATCAAAGTGTGTGAAATACCCTTTGCTAATAGAACTCTTGGATTACACACTCCTCAACAGTGAGGCAACCAAAACTGAGAATTAATAAATAAGATTAGTCATGAGAATAAAACCAGAACTTACTAATTCTGGCCCCAATCTGCTTTCTAATATTTATTATTCAACTCCATAATGAACCATACATTACACTTATCAGTAAAAGCAATGCAAAGCTTACCGTGATGCCGCTCGGTCCCAACATTTTGAATGGTGTTGCTCTCAAACCAAATGTCAGCTCTGAAGAAAAAAATGGATGACTTTTACCAACTGTTATTGGTGAAATTACAATACTAATCAAATAATCCTCAATAATACAGATTGCAATTTTGTAATTACATCTAAACAACAAATTGTTAAACAATGATATCCATTTGAAAAATTTTTCAAAAAGATTTCACAGCCACAGTCTATGTACAATTTTAATACTGAGTGGAAGATATACAGGGTGATGGAGAAACTGCAGGGGAGTGCGATGACCTGTATGGATCTTTCAAAGAGCCAGCATGCTGGGCTGAATGCCCTCCTGAACTGAGTCACTCATAACATGTGGATGCATGCATCTTTCATCATTTTACCCTATTTTTTGGTGAATGTATCTTCAAACGTCTAGGCTCTAAAATCTGGAATTACTACCTAAAACTCTCTGCCTCTGCATTTCACATTAATATCCCTTTTAAAACCTGTCACTCTGGTTAGTCTTTATATCTCTTGTTTACCTTTATGTCACTTTTGTTAATTTATCCCTTTGTTCAGTACCTTGAAATGTTTTTTCTTTATCAGTTGCTGTTGTCTCATTTCTCACTTTTTCTACCCAATTATTCATAGATTCATAGAGTTATACAGCACAGGAACAGGCCCTTTGGCCCAACTTGTCCATGCCAACAAAGATGCCTAATGAATCTAATTCTATCTACCAGCATTTGGCTCATATCCCTCTAAACCTTTTCTATCCATGAGCCTATCCATGTGCCTGCCTCTACCATTTCCTCTGGCAGCTTGTTCCACCTAATATGTGAAAAACTTGTCTCGCAGATCCCTTTTAAATCTTTCTCCTCTCACCTTAAACCTATACCCTCTAGTTTTAAACTCCCTTACTCTAGGAAAAAGACTATGATTATCTATCCCTCATTATTTTATAAACATTTGTAAAAGTCACCTCTCAGCCTCCTGCACTCCAGTGATAACAATCCCACCCAATCCAATGTCTCCTCAAAACTAAACCACTCCATTCCAGAGACGCAATTTTAGACACAAAAACATTTAATTGTAAATGTTTATCAACATGCAAACATGTTGTTTCTGCTTTTATTTTAACCAGATAACTTGTTAACTTCTGAATGTTTCTTGCCATTTGGGAATAAAATTCACACACCAATACCAGGAGGCTTAGGTTAGCATTGGTTCTGTCTGTGTTGGCAGTTCTATCTTCAATTTATAATTATTTAAACCAAAAATTAATACAGCAACAGCGACCAGTTACATTAGATTTTACACTATTTTTATATTTATATTTTAGGACAGAAATTTTACTAAGTATTTCTTCACTTCTGGGAGTTAAAGTTTAAATAATTCTTGTAAAAGCCTTTGTTTTTGAAGGTAAATAAATTGACAGAAACAGGACAAATTATGAAATGGACAGTTTACTTAAATAACAATACCCATTTAAGCATATCAAAAGATATGAAAGGAAGTTGAGAATGACCTAAACCAGTGACTGTCAGTACCTTTACAGGGAAGTAAAATAAATCAGGTTTCATCTGATTATATTACTTAGTGTCTGTAATCTCCCTGCAAACCTCTTATTGCATTCAGTTCAATTACGTTTCAGAAAACATTCAACATAATGTTAAAAGAAACCTTGCAGTTATATGATGCCCTTATAGTACAAAAATGTGCCAAAGAACTTCACAGTCCTAATTATAGAGGTGGGTTTTAAAGATGATCTTAAAAGGTAAGCTGGTAGAGGTTCTAAGAAAGAGAATAAAACCAATATAGATCACAGGTTTGTACGTTCTTCCCGTGCCTGTGTGGGTTTCCTCTGGGTGCTCTGGTTTCCTCCCACATTCCAAAGACGTATGGGTTAGGAAGTCATGGGCATGTTATGTTGGTGCTGAAAGCATGGCAACACATGCAGGCTGCCCCCAGAACACTCTACATAAAGATGCATTTCACTGTGTATTTCAATGTACATGTGACTACTAAAGAAATCTTATCTTATCTTAGGTGACAAAACCATGTTCTACAATGGTGGCTTGAAAGGGATCCAGAGGTCAAAGGAAGAGCGTATTCAGGAAGGCGTAGCTCTGGAGGAGCTTATACAGATAGGAAAGTACTACTAAACTGACTTCCAATGACACAACATCTCAAATTTATAATTTTCATTCTCATGTTTAAATGCATGACTTTAACATTACATTTGCACTCTTTGTTGTTATCTGATAAGCCCTAATGAAGAGCATGCACTGGTAGTTTAACTGTGTAAAAATTTGTTATAGTGATTTTCATCACAAATAAAGTGATTCCTCTGAAGCTGACTAATGGTGGATTTTGGCGGTGAACAGGATGTGAGTATCCAAACTTTTAATGAGCTGAAATCAATGAAAAAGGAGAGAGTGTGCAGGAGAGTAATGTAACAATCGCAATCAGCGATAACAAAGGAACAGGATTTGCAGCATAAGGACATGCCATTAAACCCAATCGTCACTGCAGTTGAAGGTTCCTGAGGCCAATGAATTTGAGTATAGGCTAAATTAGATGATAATATTGAAATGGAAGAAAGTAGTTTAAGTAATGGAAAGAAGAGATGAATAGCTTAGTTTGGGGTTGAATGGACTTCAACCAGATACAGAGAAGTGGGTGGAATCAGTAGAAATAGGGTTTGAAGACAATAATTTCCCAATATTTAGATAGTAGAAACAGCCCAATCCATCATGCAAAGCAGCCTCCCCTTCACTGCATGCTTCTACACTTTCTGCTGCCTTGGGAACGCAGCCAACATAATCAAGGACCCTTCCCACCCTGGTCATTCTCTCTTGTCCCCCCTTCAGGCTCAAGGACAGCTTCTATCCTGCTGTTATCGGGCTCTTGAATGGACCTCGCATATACTAAAAGATGAACTCTTGATCTCCCAATCTACCTTGCTGTGGCCCTTGCACTTTATTTGTCTACGTGCACTGCACTTTCTCTGTAACTATTACACTATATTCTGCATTCTGTTTTCCTTTTTACTACCTCGATGTATTTATGTATGGAATGGTCTGTCTGGATGGCATGCAATCAAATGCTTTTCACTGTATCTCAGTACATATGATAATAATAAACCAATTCCAATTCTAAGAAACTGTAGCTTTCCAAACTGCCTGTCACACACAGAGACCAAAATAAAGTTAGTGAAAGGTGAAGGAAGATGAAGAGCTGGAGCTGCCTGTCAAAAATGGAAGTCTGTCACAAATGATACCAACAAGGGACAGGATATGGACAATAGGAAAGGGCTATTTAGAGCTTGAGAAATAACTGTCAGAATGAGAAGATATTGCTGGAGACAGAAAAAACACTCCTTATTCTCTGCATAGAAGTGCATTTGTCTCTTGCTGTCACATGACCACTAGCAACCTCTTTTCTTACTTGGTAGCCTTTGCAAGATCCAAACCAAACCAATCCAATCCAATCCTAGAACAGAAATAAGTAACATTTTTGGTAGCTTTAAAAATAAATCTATCCATCCATTTTCCTCTTGGAGAATAAAAATGTGTGTCCTAATCAAGGGTTTTTAAGCATATGTGCCCTTATTGGAAAATGTGTATCCAGGGAACAATTTGTTTGCTGATTTTGAATTTCTCAGTAAATTGCAAAAATTTGGGTTAAAATTTAAAAAAAATCAAAATATCAACACAAAATAATGTAAAGTTTGAGCAGATCTAGCTGAGGTAATGGTGTAAACACACAAATGACCACAACACCAAGGATTGGGTGGAGAGAGGAAACAAAACAAACTCCACAGTTAAATGACATATGCAAGAAAATGTATTAGTGGAGACAGACTTATCTGTGACTTGTGCGTGCCAAAACTCAGAATCCTGCCTCACATCTGAAGTACGTCATATAATGTGCTAACAATATTTTATGTGGACCTGGGAGACAAGTCTGTTTTACTTCAAATTTCTTGGGATCACAAGTATTTAATACTTCTGGAAATCACCTCACTCAGAAAGTTTCTTGTGAAATCACCAAAGGGGGCCATGACTCATTACTAGCACAGAAAAACCATGCAAAGTTTAATAAAAATTCAATATCACATACAAACCAATGCAGTTTAAAAAATAAACAGATGTTAAAATAAATTCTTTGTGGAACAGTGAAATGATTAAACTATTGTGAGATGGAGATATGCTCCCTTTCTTTAAGCAACTAGATGCCCCCAAATGTACATACCTCCCCTCTGTGAGGAAGGTGTGCCAGAGATTCTTGTAGTAACAAGTTCAGGGTTCCGTCCATCCTTAATTTCAATTGTCATGAGTGTCTTCATGTTGTTTTCGTTGTTGTTCAGTTGTTTTTCTTTCTCAGATTGTCTGGAAAACCTTTGTTGAAAATGTCTGTTTGGTGTAGCAGGAGGATCTGAGGGCTGAGCAGATCTGGGTTGTTCTAAGTGCACTGAACTGTCTGTATGGGTTTTACTGGAGTCCTTCTCTGACGCAGGCTGGTATGTTTGTGATTTGCTTATGTTGCTCCTCCCTGGAGTCTTGATGCATGATTTATCAGTAGCAGCTTTTTGTGTGAGAGATTTCTTATTGCAATCCTTCTCAAAAGACAAGGGTAATATTGACTTACTTGATTCATCTACAGTAACTCTAGATGCAACTGGATGACTTAAGCTCTCAGAAGAAATTGAGGAAGACGTTGCCCTGGAGCAGCCCTGGGGTTGTACCTCAGGACTTGTAAAGTTGAATTTGGCAGTGCTATAAGTCAGCCTATTAACAGATTTTGGTGAATCCTTTCCATCCACTTGTTCAGAGTTGAACAAACTCTCTCTCAGTGACGTTGACCTATCACGTTCTAATCCATTTTTTTTATTTGAACCCACGGGTTTTTTATTTCTACTGGACAGTAAGTACTCAGTGTGTTTATCTGTTTTTTCTGTAGATTTGTCCACTTCCTGCATATTCTTAAGATCAACAGAGTTCCCTTTTAAAGGCATGTCTAGACCTGAAGTTACAGATTCTTTAATCTTCGGTGTGGGGCTGCCTGATAATGACTGCTGCTGCTGCAAAATTCTGCTGCCTCTGTTTTCATTCAGCTGTTTTCTCTTCTGAGAGGAGAAGTTTGTACCAAGTTCAGCAGATTGGTTGGACAAGTCCACAGTAAACTTCTTCATTCTGTCTCGTACAGAGTTAGTTCTCCTGAAAAGTGAGCCATTCAAGCAAGTATCAATGGCTATTTCTGAAAATAAAGCACAGGATGAAGACAAGCCATTAAGGAGCACAAGAAGACTATAGGTAATTGTCTACCACTGTGTCATTTATCTTATAGATAAATTAATCTATCTGAAAATATGTATTTTTTAATAATCGAGTAACTGGAAATCTGTGTATGGAATGAAACATGATTATCTTTAGCACATGAACATTCTTTCCATTAATCAATTCATTATGTTTACTGAGTCTGCGGGAAACAGCAAGTCACTAATGCACTATATCTGCAAATATCACATTTTTTTACCTTATCCTAATGGGAAATTTCAACAGATTACAGTATGAAACGCCTCAGGGTACTAGCTTTAAAGTCATTGAGCTCAATTCTCTATTCACTGATATTTGTCTTGTGCCCTTGCCAACTTGCATAATTTGTTCCAAGATTTGATTTTTTTGCTGAATATGGGAATCCACACTTAAAGTTCAGCAATCAATCCTGAAGGGGAATAGTAACATCCAGTAAGGAACCAGTCATATCAGGTCAGATCTAAACAAACTCTGGCAATAAATACATGGGAGAGTTTCTCTGATCTGGACAGAGGAGAGAGGGGGTTTGAGTGCAGTAAAGATAGAGAGGGGGGAGATCATACATGTATCAACTGCAAGATGGAGATGATTTAAATTATGGGGAATTAAACAATAAAGAGCCTCCATAAGTATCTCAGTGACCTAAGAACAGGTCTACTACAAGACTGTGTCATTGCATAGAGAAAGAAGTGCATGATATTGTGGAAATAATTAAAATTTTCTTTTGATAATATTCCTAAAGCACCTTTGGCAATGGATCTAATGGGACAGCACCATTTAGAAAGAATGAATACAATTCTACATTGCAATCTTTTATATCTGTCAAAGAATGCAGCGATTCTTATTTGACAATGCACCACTCTCTCAGCAATAGGCTAAAGTGTCAGTCTAGTTCATCTGCAGTGACGTGTAACTTTATATAAAAGTGTGAGTGCTATCATTGTTACAAGAGTGGGACTAAGAACATGCATGGTTTGATTCCTGGCCTGTGGTCAGATAGCTGCTATCTGTAAGGATACCAAAGTGGACAGAGCCATTGACTGGATCTCATCTACTACCCGCACCTCTGCTCTCACCCCTTCTCCTCCTGGATGGGGCAAAAGCAAGAGTTCCTCTGGGCCTCACTTTCTACCCCACCAGTCTCCAGTAAGATTCCTCCACCAGGTGTATATTCTCCTCCACTCCCCTTCAGCTCCCTTCTTGCCTCCCTGTTCCATTCTTCCATCCCTGCCTACTACTCCCCATTATGTGGCACTTTCCCATGCAACCATAGGAAGTGGAATACCCATTCTTTTACCACTTCCTTCCGACAATCCAGGAACCTCAACAGTTTTTCCAGGCCAAGCAGCTACTCATTTGCACTCCTTCCAATCTGGTGCACTGCATTCGGTGTTCACAAGTGACCTCCTCTGCAGTGGACAAACCAAGTGCAGATTAGGCAATCACTTTGTGGAGCACCTGCGTTCTGTAACCCTGAGCTTCTGGTTGCCTCCCAATTTAATTCACCATCCTGACTGACCTCCGTCTGTGGCCTCCTGCACAGTTAAAATGAGGCCCAATGCAAGAATAACACCTCATCTTTTGCATCTCAGCATTGCAGCCTGCAGGACTCAATATTGAATTCTCCAACTTTAGATAACTTGGTCTTTTGCCCACCCCACCTCGCTTATTTGGTTCTTTGCTCCACCTTCCTTTCCTATCAGATTCCATCATCTGCAACCCTTTGTTGTCTCCACCTATTACTTCCCAGCCTGTGTCACCATTTCCACTCTTTCCTTGTCCATCAGTCTATGGACCTCTCTTCACCTGGATCCAACTCTTGCTTCCAAGCGCTTGCTCCACCCCTTCCCCTCA
>JARFYF010000046.1:27457705-27474443 GCA_030265395.1 Rhina ancylostomus
GAATGTGGGAGGAAACCGGAGCACCCAGAGGAAACCCATGCAGACACAGGAGAACGTACAAACTCCTTACAGACAGCGACAGGAATCGAACCTCCAATCGCTGGCGCTGTAATAGCGTCATGCTAACTGCTACATTACCGTGCCACCCTTTGCTGACTTATACTGGTGTGAACAGCTAAAATTTATAATTCTCATTGGCTGTACCCTGTCACTCTCTCTCTGTACTCTTGACAAGCCTTACAATATTCTGAACTAAGTTGGCAACAGGATGGGTACCAACACATAATAGTAAAGAAGAAAAATAGTGCACAAAGGAATGGGACTGTTACATTCCACTAAGAAAGGAAGTAGTATAGTATTACATGCAAAACAGACTAAGAGAGACTACAATGGGTAGAAACTGAGTCATACAGCATGGAAACAGGCCCTTCAGCCCAATGTGTCCATGCCAACTGTGTTGCCCTGTGAGCTCGTCCCATCTGCCCACATTTGGCCCACAGCCCTCTGAACCTCTCTTATCCATGTACTTAATCTAGATGGCTTTTAAATGTTGCTAATGTGTCTGCCTCAGCCACTCTTTCTGGCAGCTCATTCCAAATATGCACCGTTTGCATGTAGCTGCCGCAATATCCCTTTTAAATCTCTCATCCCCGATCTTAAACCTATGTTCTTGTATTTAGCACCCCCACCCTGGGAGAAAGACTGTGCTTTCACCCTGCCTATGCCTCTCATGATCTTATATATCTCGATCAGGCCACCCCTCAATCTCCTATATTCCAGGGAATAAAGTCCTAGTCTATGTAACCTAGTCTTGTAACTCAGACCCTTAAGTCTAGGCAACATCCTGGTAAATCTTTTCTGTAATCTTTCTAGTTTAGTAACATCCTTCCTGTAACAGGGCAACCAAAACTGTACATAATGGTCCTAGTGCAGCCTCACCAATATCTTGTATAACTGCAACATGTCTGTGTGGGTTTCCTCTGGGTGCTCTGGTTTCCTCTCATGTTCCAAAAACATACAGGTTAGGAGCTGTGGGCATGCTACGTTGGTGCTGGAAAAGCAGCAACACTTGCAGGCTGCCCCAGCACATTCTCAGTAATGCAAAAAGACGTATTTCACTGGGTGTTTCGATGTACATGTGACTAATAAATATATTAAAATAACTCTGCAACTCCTATACTCTGCTGATGAAGGCCCAGCATGCCAAACACCTTCTTCACCACCCTAACTACCTGTGACACCACTTACAATAGGTATAGAGATAGATTTAAAATGCAAGTTTGCAAAAATGGAAAGTGTGGTGCATAAGGCTAACCTTGAGCACAAATAGTCGTGTGATTATGCTGCATTGGTGATAACTGAAATATGGCTCAAAAACAAAAGGACAGTACTGGGCAATTAATATTCCTGAATATAACGTATACAGAAAGAAACATGGAAAGATAAAAGGTGATTGGGTGGAAATGCTAAGGAAGGTTTTATTATGCTGGAAAAATAGCAGATATCCTTGAGAGGTCATGTACAGAATTCATATGGTTAGAATTTAAAAGCAAGAAGAGCACAATTCTATAGGCCACCCAATAGCAAAAGAGAGAAAGGAGAAATTGGTAGAATCATAGACTGTTGATATTGAGGGATTTCATTTGCCCCAATTTTGTTAGGAATAATATGAGAGTGAAGGTTAAAGAAGGTGAGGATTTTTAGAATATTGTAACCTGTGAGGGAAAGTGAAAGGAAAAAAGACAGGAAAGAAAGAGTACAAGAGAAGAATGACAATTAATTTAAAATGGAACCCAAACTCCCCTATTAGCATGTAAATAGTAACTGAGTAATAAAATGAGAGTGGGACTGATTCAAGTAAAAACATGTAAAATAAGTACTTTGATTTGTTTTTTTTGCCAAGGAGCAGCATGATGTCAAAACTTAGTAGATGGAAAATTGGAAGAGGTGAAAATGAATAATGATTAAGGAGGAGGTAACTAGAATGGCTGGTCATGAAAAAAAGTAAATATCATGACCAGCCATTCTGGTTACCTCCTCCTTATTTATCCTGGTCTAGATGGATCCTTATTTGCTGAGGGTTTGTGGATATTGAGATTGAAGATTGGCTTCCTGTAACCTTCTGATCTTACCGAGGTACAGGTGAGGTACAGGAGGACTAGGAAATGCAAACATAAAAAAAAGAGATGCAAAGATATGCCCAGTGTCTTTCATCTGGTCAATTTAACCTTGACTGCAGTAGAGCTTTCAAAAACAATAATTACAGTAAACATTACTCAACACTTGGAAAACTGAATTAATATAGGACAGCCAGCACAGATTTGTTTAAGGCAAATCATGTTTGATCAATTAGCAGAAGGTTAATGTTGTTTGTATGGAATTTCTGAGAGTGAGTGATAAAGTTCCGCACAAAAGGTTGGTTAGCAAAATTGACGGCAATGGAATTAAAGGATAAGGGCAGTGAGGATAAAAGAGAATTACTTCAAAATAGAAAGCAGAAAGTAGTGATAAACAATTTATTGCAACACACACAAAATGTTGGAGGAACTCAGCAGGTCAGGCAGCATCTGTGGAGGGAAATGAATAGCCGACATTATGGGCCGAGACCCTTCACCAGGACTCAAATTTACTTTCCAGACTGGAGGACAGTAGACAATGGTGTTTCCAGGGATTAGTTCTGGGTCAACTGTTTTTCTCATCCATGTTCCAAATTTGCAGAAGGCACAAAGCTTGGAAGTGTAATAAACAGTGAGGAGACAAGAAATATAGTATAAGAGAGCATAAATACACTGTCAGACTGATAAGTGAGAGATGACATTAAATGTAGAGAAGGATGAAGTGATGTTCTTTCTTCCAAAGTACAAAGACAAACACTATTGATTAAATGGCACAGTTCTTAAAGGTGTCCAGGAACAGCAGGACCTGAGTGTACATGTCCATAAATCATTGAAAACATATTAAGAAGATAATTAGTAAAAGGTGTAGAATTCATAAAGGCTGTTGAACCTGTTTAAGGCAAGGCAGCAATGGGAGTATGGCATCCAGTTCCAGTAAGTCATCTTACCCAAGGAAGAATGTGAAAATCTTAGAGTTGGCGTGGAAAGGATTTACCAGAATGATTCCAGGGATAAGAGATTTCAGCTACAGAATTAGATTGGAGAAGCTGAGGCTTTTCTCCGTGAAACGAAGAAGATTAGGAGGCTATGTGATAGGTGTATACAAGATCCGGTTTAGATATTGTAAGTAGAGAGAAGTTGTTCCCATTTGGGGATATTTTAAGGTCAAGATGGAACAGATTTAATATTTTGGTCAAACAATAAACAGGGAATATTTTTTAATTGCAGTAATTAGTTATCTGGAATTCACTGCCTGTGAGGGTGCTGAAAACAGAATCACCCTCTTATATGCTATGAACAGCATTACTCCAACAATATAATAAAGAATACCATTGTGAAAATAAATATGCATAATGCTGAGAATAAGTTATAGCATTCCTCCTATAGATCAGATAGCTACAGTAACATTTTACTTATCTCAACTAAATTGGCAATAAGATTACTGCAATTAATTTCGGTGCCTGTGAATGAGAGAAAAGCAAACCTATTAGGAAAATTAGAGTGACCCTGCTGAAAAATGTGTGTCAATGTTGACTGACAACAGAATTGATCTTATCTAAATCAAACAACCTGTCAATATGCATTTTCTAAGCATCCATGAGAAAATCCAAAGTGCCGAGAGAAAATGACTGCATTACGAGTTAACATAATTAGAAAGGAAAAGACTAGGACATGAGCATTTTTCCATGGTGTGGAACTCTATTTTTCCTTTCATAAAAGCAACAATTTTATTTCTGACCGCTGCTGCCCTTTGTCAGAAAACCTTTACCATGGGTCAATTTACTATATACACAATGCATTGTTCTTTGTGCTAGCTATTAGCTTCAGTTAAGCATATTTTAATATAAACTTTGTAATCTGCTCCTCTTACAAAGGCAATTAACTTCAAAATCATAGAATTGTACAGCACAGAAACAGGCCCTTTCGATCAACATTGTCCATTCCAATCATTATCTCCTTCTGCGCTAATCCCACTTGTCTGCAGTAGGCCTTTATCTGTCTATGCCTTACATGTCTAAGTACCTCTCCAAATTTGTTTTAAACATTGTATTTGCTCTTACCACCCCCCTCACAGTTCATTCCAGATAATCACCACCCTCTGTGTGAAAAACTTGCCCCCTCAGATCTCTTTTAAATTTCTCCACCCTCACCTTAAATCTGTGCCTATTAATTCTAAACTCCCCTGCTCTGGGAAAAAGATTCTGACTATCCATCCTATCCTGCTCCTCAATTTTATAAACCTCTAAGGTCACTCATAGATTTACCTACCGCTGATGTGAAACAAAGTACTTATTTTTATTCCCGTTCTCTGTACCTTGCAGACATGATGAGGTAATAGTAGTCTCCTCTTAAGTTATTGTCAAGCCAAAAGTTGCCTCAACAAGTTGAAGTTTATATGCACACCTCTTCACCACAATGAGACAATTTTTTGAGTTTTCCATCTGATGAAGCCAACTTTCATCAAAACTTCAATCATCTGTAGGCTATATTTACTTCAATTACCTAACACAAAAATTTACACTACTTGTTAAAGACTGTATGTAAGTCTACATTTAACTGAAATAAGTATCCCCGCAAGGATATCTAGCATTTCCAAAAGTGAATCATGCAAGTTGGTCATCACAACCTCACAGATGGTTAATTGATAGTCTGTTGTGAACCTAGTCCATTTTGAGAATCATTCCTCATTAACATTGGACTGAGGGAGCTACAGTCCTTTGGGGAAGACTGTCAATTCTGTGCGTGGTGTGGTGGGTAACATGACATAGCTTAAGGGGAAAAAAAGTGCAGAAAATAAAAGACATTTTCTTTCAAAAGGATTTGCAAGTAGACAGCATGTGTCAATGCAAAACCCAAAATTATAGATCAACAAACAATCTGCTGAAGGAGCGCAGTGGATCAAGCAGCATTTTGGAGAGAAAGGAATTGTTCATGTTTTGGGGCAAAACCCTGCACAATTTCAACCTACACACCTCAATTAAATCTCCCTTTAGCTTCCTGTGTTCCAAAAACAAGTATGCTAACCTCACCAAGCTTTCCCCATAGCTACAATTTACCTTTGGTCATTTAATCTCTCCTGAACTTCTCCCTAATACACACCCTCTCTTCTCATCTACCTTTGCTTGGCATCATACCTCTAAGATGGTAGGGCTAATGCCCTGCAGCTCTAGTGACTTGTGTTCAATCCTGACCTCCAGTGCTATCTGTGTGGAGTTTGTAGGAGGAATAACTTGAGATTAGCATTAGTGGTTGCTTGATGGGCAGTATGGGCTTGGTGAGAAAAAGGCTTGTTTTTGTGCTCTACAACTCCGCAAAATCAGTAGGCAGTAACAAAACTTGCTAATTTTTTTTATTTTTACACTATGTAGGTAGAATAACGGACACCAGGATAAAATTTACAGACATTAATCTAGTCAGGAATTATGGTTTGTTTATTGCTGAATAATGAAAATGGAGTAATTTCAAAACTGTAATCTCGTCAAATTCGAATGAGATTATAGGCACCAAGTCATTATCTGAAGCTGGACTTAATCTCACACAGCTAGCCTAATGATTAAGTAGGGTTACATAAAACAGGCAGTCATAAGGGCTTTAATGCAGAAGTCTAAGAGGCAGTGTGACTTTTGTCATTAGTTGTTTTTAATCTTTTCAGTTTACCCCACAGTAATAAAAGTGGTTTTGCCTACTTTGCATTGTGATTATAAAACTACTGAAATCTTTGGCAAGTACCACTTAAGTAAAACTTTGGAAGGTCTCAAACTTAAGAATTTGAGCACAGAAAAAAATCTTCTCGTATTGCCAGAAATTTCATTGATGCTGCCTCAAGCAACCATTCAAGTAGATACATATCATTGCATGTATTCTTTGAGTGTCCAATAAATTGTGTCTAGCAATTGAATGAAAAATGTTTTTCAACTACTCTACAGGACAGAAAAAACAAACTCTTCCTGTAACTTCATTAATTTTTTTATTATTATTATTGGTTGGTTAGAATTACGGATGCCAATGCATCATAAGTGACTTGGTGTCTGAAGAAATTAAAGATTAACCTTATGGATAATCCTGTTGGCAACCCAAGTGGGGAAAAAATAAGCATTTGAAAAAGTTTTTGTTTTAAATAAACTTTTCCAATGAAAACATTGGACAAGACAAAAAAGATATAGGATGTGAAACAGCATGTGAAGAAACTTCCAGGGAATACATCAATAGCTGGCAACTGCTGTTGGAATGGTTTGGCAAAGGGAGCAAATTTGAGCTCTATTTGGCTTCTTTTCCCCTCCATATAGAAAGTGTACTTTCACTATCAGACATTGGAAGATGCAAGTTCTAGGTTGTCAACTAGTAATTATTGACTGCATTCTATAGCTAAGCATTTGGATATGCTATAGCTTTGAATTTGTTTTAATATAGTATTTATCAATCCAGAACATCATCCTCCACACCTTAAACTAAATTCATTGAGAGGATCATGTTGAAACTTCCAGTGCACTCTTTATATTCATCTGCATGTTTTCTGAAAGGCAAGTTCATTGTTCCAGAAACTCTAAGAATGATATCCATCAGAGCTGCCCATATCTATGTTTTGATTTGAACAGGTAATAGCAGAAAGGTTGCTCAATGCAAACAATGGAAAAATATCACATCTTCAAACATCACAAGATGAAACCAACAGGAAAAAGGTTAACTGGAACAGGAGAGAAATTGTACAGTGAAAGATAATTTTTTCTGCAATTTTTGTAGGTCCTAGGAATATCAAACACAAGTGTTCCTGATTATATAGAATCAAATTCCAGAATATTGCACTTTTGGAACCAACAGTTTCCAATATTAGTACATTTATAACCATGAGACACTTAATTGAAAAGTATCAAAGATTAACAGCATAAGCCTCAAATCAGCACTCAGGTCACTCCAACAAAAGTTCATAGGCATCATAAATAACTTGTTAACCAACCATCTTTACCCAAATAGGTAATGAAAGGTAGAATGCAAGTAATTTTACTATTATTCCTAACTAGCTGAGTTATTACATTGGTAAAAGTTATATAGTGAGATTACATATGCACAGGTAATGAAAAGGAAAGAATTAATAATACATACAAAATATTCCCCAGCAGATTAGATGGTAAAGATTTAGAGCAAAAAAGCCATGAAGACTGGAAGAGCCAAGGTTCAATTGTTGGTGTGTGCAGTTATCGCCGAGCTTTTCCAATGCCTGCATAGGCATACTTCTCGGGAGGTGACGGCAATCAGCAACAGGAACTCTAACTTATCTTCCACTCCCAAGCTCAGGGGAGCTAAAGCAAATTGAATTACTCCTGATTTAATCAGCTGGTTCAGCACCAACCTAACACTTTCTGGTTTCTATTGTTTAATCACAGATTTGTTTTATCAGCTAAGCAAAGAAGCAGGAACAGGCACCTTGAGTAGAGAACAATAAATGTGATGGCAACCAGATAGGAATTAGGCAAGTTGAAAACTACAATTTAAGTCCTGTTTTCATACTTTGTGAAAAATAGTGGCAGCTTAAATTTAAAGCCACTTGTGTACAAATGCAAATTAGGTATAGGAGTAGGCCACTCTGCCCCTTAAGCCTGTTCCACTGTTTAATAAGATCATGGCCACCCTAGTGTAACTCCATGGGTGTTGCTGTCTCCCCTTGGTAACCTTTCACCCCCGTATGTCATGAATCTATTTATCTTTGTCTTTAAAAAATTCCAAGACCCTGCTTCCAATATCCTTTGAGAAAGAGTTCCACAGACTCAAAAAGTTGTTTTATCTCATTTGTCTTAAATGGGCAACCTCTATTTTTAAACAATGGCACCAGTTCTAAGTCCTCCCACAACAGGAAACATACTCTCCCTGACAAAAAACTTACTTTGTTCATTTCCATCAAGCCCATTCTCATTCTTCTAAATTCAGCAGATACAAGCATAGCCTGCCCTACCTTCCCCATAAGACAACCTGGCCAATCCAGGTATTAGTCTGGAAAACCTTCTCTGAACTACTTCCAAAGTATTCACATGCTTCTTTAATGAGAAGATCAATGTTGTATATAATACTCTAGATGTGATCTCACCAATGCCTGATATAATTGAAGCCAACCTGCCCCCACTGCACAACACTTTCCTCTGATAATAAAGGATCATGGCCAGACGCTGAGAAATGACATTGATGATGAAGTTAACAATCTTAAATGCACCAGCAGAGGCCTTTGGTTAAATAAGGAAAAAGGGTATTTGAAGATGCGTGAATGGAACAGAGGTAGTTTTGAATGACAAATCTACAGAGGACAGAGGTTAGAATGAGCTATATCATTTCCAAAACAATATGATTAATCAGTTTGAAGATAACAAAAACATTAAATGGGATTTCAGCAGATGAGATGAACAGAAATGGAAATAGCTCATGTTGTGGTCAAATTTGACACTAATTTTGTACAGATGCCAGAGAGAAGGACTGAGTGTCTGCTTGGAAAAGAAGTTTGCAGTGAGGCCCAAAAACAATGTTTTATTCTTCTCAATATTTTGTGACAATTTATTCTCAATCAGTAATTTAAATTCATGGAGTTTCACATTTGTCAAGAGAGCTGGAGGAGATCAATGAACTTGTTAAAATTCTGTTTTTGGATGATGTTCCTGTGGATAAGAAATAGGAGTGGACTAAGAATATACCCTTGGGAGACACCACAGGCAGAGGTAGAGAAGTTATTGCAGGTAATTCTTTGGCTATAACTAAACAGATAATAGTTGAACCAGGCAAGTTCAGTTGTAGTTACACCTAGCTGAATGACAATATAAAGGCAAAATCCACACTTGGAGAACACCACCCCTCTCCCAAGTAGGATCTACCAGTTCACTGGATGGTTATTACAAAAGTTACATTTGAAGGAGTTCTGAAATATTTTCTTTAACTATTTAAGCAGTCTAAGTAAGCCCTTGTTGACTGTGTTTCAGAAAGGTTTTAACTTCCAAATATTTAGCTAAATCTCATTGCATACCATGGGAATAAATAATTTGTTTCAGTTACAGACTTATTTTGTAATGCCATTTTGAATTTGAGTAGAGTTACACTTCCAAACAAATAAAACTGGAGTAAACAAATAATGCCATGCCTTAAAATTATCACAGCTTGGAGTATTAGAAAATAATAATTTGCTACTGCTGCACTAAACCATAATAATAAATAACAAAAACAGAAATGCTGGAAGAACTCTGCCAGTCAAGCAGCATCCAGGAAAAGAGAAACCAGCTGTTGTTTCAAGTCAGGGAACCTTCCTCAGAACTGACCTGAAACATTAACTGGTTTCTCTTTCCATGGATGCTGCTTGACTGGCTGAGTTCTTCCAGCATTTCTGTTTTTGTTTCAGATTCCAGCAACTGCAGTTTAATTGTTTTCCATAATAATAAATAATACATCCTCAATTACAATCTTTATTATTCTCAGTGTTTACGGAAGCTACCTAGCCAGATTTTGCAGGCTTCAAATTTACTCATATTTTTGAAAAAAAACTAGTCATATTGATAACTTTAAAAAAAAGGGCATGCAGAGAGCAAACTTAAATAATCATATAGTTCAAACATATTTATGCATTTTTAAATTCACCCTTTCCTACCATAACCAATTTAAAAGTTGAATGGAACCCTTTTTGATGCACTGACATGGACTTAATAAGACTTAGGAATGTAAAGTGACTGTAGTATTGGTGACACTGCAATTCTGTATTCTGGTCACATCAAAGTAATTAGCAATTTCAGTTTCCTCATACTCCTACCATTTTTGTAAAAGTAATTAATCCACAAAATACAAAGACATACGATGTACACAATATATTTTATGCAATTAGTCCTGTTCTTTTACTTTAGTTACAACTACATCTCAGATCTGCTCACATTTAAATTCTCCATTTGTAAACTCTGGTGTAAGGGCTGAGAATTGTGATTAGTTCTGGGATTCCATGTTGATTGTTGAATCTTCATCCCAGAGTAAACATGACTACTAGTTAATATTCTACTGAAATCAATTTGAGGAAATATTTCTCTCTGGTTTGGGAACGGAAGGAAACTCGCAAGAGATTAATATTGTTCTCCTAACTCAGCTAAAAATAGCAAAATGCAAAAATTTATAACATGGATCTTAAAATAAATCAATGCCTTTTATTCCAGTGTGAGCAGAACTTAAACAAGAATACCACTTGACAAGGGACAGCGTTGAAAATGCAGCCTGTGAGGACCATATTTTACTTACAATCTCCGAAAAGTGAGCCTTATAAATGTCCACAAGCTCATATTTTGGCACATAATACATCAGCCACCAACACCAGCTGACAATGAAAGGAGAAAAAGATAGCAAAGCAAATAGAAAGGGGCAAAAAGTGAAGTGAAGCATGATACAAACTAACGAGAGGATGGAATCAAATAGCAGTGATCATTAGAATTTTGAATTCACAATTTTGATTTGCATCAGCAGTTTTATTAATCAAGTAAGGTATTATTATCCTGGCAAAATAATTTAGTATCCTTTAGACAAATCCCACAGAAAGTGTAGATTAAAATATATTCACCAGCTTAACAGCAGAACAGAATTTTAATGAATCAATGTGTGACATGTTAATACTAATTCTCAGAAGAGTGAACAACAAAATAGACATGTAGAGACTGTATTGTCTGACTTACCAAGTGCAATGCTAGGAGAGACCAGTAAATACCCAGGGGAGGAGGGGCAGAGGGGCAGGACAGATAAAAATCAAAACGATTTTTTACTTGAAACTTAGCTCCTCTCTCTGCATCTAAGAAAATACTCATTTTTATTATAGTAGCTGGCTTTAGCAATTCTTTTGGACAAGGATCAGATTTCTGAACAAAAGTGATCTTTTTTAACTCCTGAAATAACTTCTCAAAATTAACGAAGGGAATACCAGACAAAATCTTTATCATTTTCTCACAAGTGTTTTGTTTGTTTCATCTTTGATTTGTTTCATCTTCTTTGATCTTATTGTTTTTAATTTGATTGTAGTTATTGTGCTTGTATTTGTTTTGGGTGGACCAGCTGTTCCTTGATTTTTTAATTGTTTCTGCTGTAGAGGGAAGTAAACAATATACTATTCTCATGGGCTTGGGTTTTACCAACTCCCACAATTCACTAGTCTACATCAAAATAGACATTTTTATCTTTATTTGTAAATCAACAATGCTAGTACTTGGCAAAGACAGAACATAAATCCAGTTAACATCTATTTAAAAATAATGCAATTACTGAACCCAATGCTCATGAATGGACAAACTACTGGAGGACTCATTTCTTCCAACCTCCCCATTCAACAGCAATCATGCATATGCAATCAAAAATATGTCCATGTAAGTGAGCTTTAAATAGTTTTTTTTCTAATTTATAAGAAAGAAAAGGAGGTATATAAATGTGATCAAAGTAAATTTTTTAGATAGCATTTGTAAAATTACAGGTCCTATTCATAAAATTACAGTTCTTGTTCTTAAAATTGGCATCATTTTTGAATATCAGTATTTAACAATACAATCTGCTTTTAATATATCACTATCATCATTACCTGTTCCTTACATATGAATATTTGCTCTTTGTAACATAAACCTCTTTTGTACCATGCAAGTCAAGGAATCACTGATATCATTGCAAGTTAATCTCATTCTACACATTGCAGGAATTTCCGCTCCTCCCCCACAGCAGTCTTTTCATCTGTATTTAAGCCTTTATCTGGGATGTTTGTGAACCAATTCATGAGAAAAATAGTGATAGTTGGTTCACTATTTTATTGATCTATCTGATAAATTCAATGGAAATGTTAAAATACTGAAAACAATTATTCTTTTTTTTAAATCACATTTCTGTATTTACTGATATAAGTGTCGTCAGGAACATTGAAGTTCCTGAAAATATGTAACAGTACAGTGTTTCAAGTGACACATAAGCCAAGTTAGATACAAAATCAAAATGTTGAAAACAATCTGTAAAGCTTAAATAGAGAATGTTTAATCAGAATTAAAACAGTTCATGGGAACAGTTATTTATACAGAAATACCTAAACATTGATACATACACAGCAAGCAATATGAATACTTTTACTACTAAACAGTAATGAGATACACCAATCTGATTAATGGGATTAAGCAGAACTTTACCACAGTACTAAACTTTCAATTCAATGATCCAGTACAGGTAAATGACATAACTTCCATGCATGTCCCCAGCTTGGTAAGGTGATGAACAGCATCACTTGAAAAGGTCCTAATTGAATCTTATTTTTATTGATGTTGGTCAGATGAAGATTTTATTGATGTGAGACCCTTTACATAAATCAGCCTGCTCACAGTCAGTTACAGGAAAGACATGCGCTCAGACCCTCCTCTCTCAATAATCATGCATAAAAAGCATGTTAAGTTATACCCAATAGCATTAAGGACATATGTTTTCCTTCGAAAGTAGGCAAGTTTAAATTTCCCTGCACACTCCTTGTCACAGGCTTCAATTACACGTGAAAAGTGGACAGTTGGCAAAGTATTAGAGTGAAACAACAAAACCATTCCCCAAAAAGAACATTTTCAGGGAGGAGACAAAAAATTCAGAGGATTTTTTTTCCCCAAAAGATGATGTCAATCTGGCTCGATTTTAAAAGAGAATGTGCCTGAAACTGCGAAAAGCTGTAATTGGCTTCCACAATAGATAAACAAAAGAGCAAACATACTTTCACTTGTGCTGCATCATTCATTATACACCTGCAGCAACATTCAAAACTCCTAAAAATGTGACTAACAATTTCAACTTTATCTAAACATGTCCCATACACAGTAATAAACTTGAAAATAATCCAACCCAACAATATTCCTCTCATTCCTATGAGCTAAATCCATTAAACTGCTATACTGAAGTCTTTCCTACCTTTAGAGGTTCACTCATTGGCAGTATTATGTAGGGTGTTTCTCAGCCTGCAGTCCATCACATCTGTGAGCTGTAGTAAGGAAAGCAGACACAGACAAGCAGGTACACCAAGACTGCTGCCAATTATGCTGATGGAGCATGAATGAGTCACAGAACAGTCAGCAGGAAGAACAATGAGAAGCTCTGAAATCTAATACACTACAAAAGGAAGAGGAGGAGAGATCTCATCAATGGGCCTGTGGGACAGCTACACCCACAGTAAACTACAGAAAGAAGGGAAGAATGACCAGGAGCAAAATCAAAAAGGGACATTTTAAAAATAGTACAATTATTTTCATCCACTTCAATACCACACTTTATTTCAAATTTTGTGATAACTAGCCACTACCTCAATATACACAACTAGCAGGTAAATCACTTGCCCTGTATAATTGATGATTTAGTCAGTGTTAGTCAAGGGATTACAACTGAACTCAGTAAAAGAGTCAGAAAGCACCATTCCACTTCTGAGTGCAATCCAATGAGACATGTTGAGAAATAATCATTAAAATAGTACCAGGAAAAGAAGCAGCAGAATCAAGCCTAGTAATAATATTACCAAAAGACATCGATATTATGTGTTATTGGGTTAGTGGTTGTGACTCACAGTAGCTATCTTACATAAAACCACAACAATAATCATGCAGGTTATGAATTGGCAGCTCAAGAAGCAGCACATCCAAATGAGTTACACAAATTTTGTGATTACATGACTGAACATGTTATAAATTCCACATACAAGCCTATCAATTACAACAAGTAATGAAACAGACAAAATTTTAAGCCCTTTTTTATTTGCCCAAAAGAAAAATAACCTTGCAAATTCAGGAAATGTTTGATAGATTTGCTGTTAGATTAGGCTGGAACAAGATTTTGCCCCACAGGTTTGAAATCATGGTCCTGGGCAGGTTTTCTGCATTGAGGCTAACTCCGTATTCTGAATGGGCTTCTGTTTTCCTGCCCATAATTCAGTGCAGGTAAACAGCAGACAAGCATTTCGGCTTTAGTAAAGGAAGATCATGGAACAAAATTGGTCCATTTGTTTATTTTCCCACACGACTGAATAAATATTCAACCTCACATTCTTACAAAAGCCTTTCAGTTATAATCCCTCTCTTTCAAACACCATCTTAAATTTGCCTTTTCCCTGTACTCACTTCCAATTATGCTCCCAAATATTGGACATCAATTATTCTCTTCCATGATTTTTGATGCAGTATGATTCTTTAGCTTTGTTATAACTTGCCAAAGTGGTCATTCAACAACTGCCAATCTAATACATTATTTTGATGTTATTGTCATGCTTACATTTTCAAGGAGTGATTGAATAGCGACGGCATGGGGAACTTGTTTTTCTATAGCCAGGACAGCCTTAGTAATTAAGGTTTGTCTAAAAGATAACATCCTTTACAGTACATGACTCAGTACTGTAACTCTGACAAAAAGGCATATCCTCAGTATGCAGTGCTTCTGAGGCACTGCCCCATGGACAATGCATCTATACCAAGATACAGCCCCTTCTGCAGTGCAGTGCTCTGAATACTGCCCTCTTACAGTATTGAAATCTCACTTTATAGAACCTCAAATGGTGCAACACTCCCAAAGTATTTCTTCTCCAACAGTGCAGAAATCCCATGGCACAGCCTTTTAATAATCCAGCATGTCCTCAGCATTATTGGAGAAGTCATCAAATTGATGAGTCATTAAACTGAGGTACCACATGCTCTCTCAAGTGAATGCAAAAGGTCCCAAAATGCCATTTCACAGAAGACTACATGTTATCCCTGCGTCCAAGCCAATCTCAATGCTGCTTCTGAGAAAATGCTATGGATAAGTTGTGTTATTTTTCCTACACTGCAGCAATACCTATACTTTGAAAATATTTCACCAACCACAGAACATAAATTCAAGTTCTTTCTTTCTTACCGTCTATGTATTATTGTTTTATTTGATCATCAAATTTCTGAACGGTCCATGAACCCATGAACACTACCTCGTTATTTCTCTTGTTGCACAATTTATTTTTGTAATTTATTAGTAATTTTATATCTTTGCACTGAGCTGCTACTACAAAACAACAAATTTTACATCATAAGTCAGTGATAATAAATTGGATTCTGACAGATCTTAAAATGGTCAAGTTCTAATTACTAAATCTGCCAGTGTCAACTTTTTGCAGAATGCTGACCCAATTCAGTCTGAAATCCTTGCAACCGTAAATAGTGTCACTTGGAAATAGAGGGTAGAGGGCAAGGACAAGTGCTGCCCACAATACGGTGGGGAAAAAAAACACTGACCGCTGGCTGATCCAAGTGCATCTATACCAAGATATGGCCCCTTCTGCAGTGCAGTGCTCTGAATACTGCCCTCCTACAGTATTGAACTCTCACTTTATAGAGCCTCAAATGGTGCAACACTCCGAAAGTATTTCTTCTCCAACAGTGCAGAAATCCCACAGTACAGCCTTGAGTGTTTCAGACATTCAAAAACATTTAGAAACAAACAAAAACTATTAAATATTTGTAAAAGTTACATAAAAACTAACATACTTAAAGAAGTGCAAGTATTTAGTTAAAGTCAATTGTCATAAACCTGCAAATTACCAAAAAACTTGCCTTTGTTCCATGCAGCTCTTCTTCTCCATTTATATGAACAGAAAGATTATTCTTAGATCAGATCTGACCCCCATCTGAGTACTTAGGGAATTGGCACAACTTCATACTCCAGCCATGAACTCCATGAGGAGTCCAACATCAGAGTACAATCAGAAATAGCTCAAAAAGAATGGCCAGCAAGTTTAGGATTTTTGCATTTACACATGGAGATACAGGAATCATAAACTTTTGAGCACATTGGCAAGAAATTGGTGGCATTTCCCTGCAAAATTCAGACCATTATTTTTCCTTCTGTCCAATCCCCTGCCCACAGGAAACTTAAGTGGCTATCAATACAAACTTCCGGGCTTATTTAAATAAGGAGAACTGACAAATTCATTGGACCAGCACATATTACACAATGAGCCCAGGATTGTAAGGAAGTGCAAGTTTAACTTTTTAAATTGACAAGAATGCCATTGGACACATAAATGCTGCTAATAAATAATATATCAATGGTTGTGAAGAGAAAAGATGGATTACATACATGCCTAAATACTGGAACAACTTTCACCCTTTAAGCATCGATCGTTCATTAAATATGTTTTGCATCTTTTTAGAGGTGTATATTTTGTTGAAGTCTCACTTCACTGAAAAATTGGGCCAGGCACTTCCTGACACAATTCACTAAAATAGGTTTCTTTTGTCTCGGATGCAACTTGTTTCAATTATTAAACAACTGAAATTACTAACAGTAGTTCACAGACCCTTCATTCTTTGAGACCAATGATGTCATTGATCACACAGCTCAATGCACAAAGGCTGTGGCAGTTTACTATCTGCACAGATCAGGTTTTAACATTCTTGATGGGGAGCAAACCATGATAACAATTTCCAAAAGCAAAGATATTTTGCTTTGTGATATTTTGGCGAATTTGGATTTGGTATTATACACACTTACGAACTGCACCAAAAGTGTCTGGTCTGATTTCCAAACAAGATTTGATTCATTTCTGAGAAGAGTACCCTGCAAACAATGTCAATATTTATTGTCCACCCATATTTTCTTGAGCGTAC
>JARFYF010000046.1:27526317-27537078 GCA_030265395.1 Rhina ancylostomus
CCCGGGGCTGGAAGGGCAAGAGGAAAAGATGTGACTGGTAGTGAGATCATGTTGCAAGTGTAGAGCAAGCTTATTTTTTGGGGACATTTAAATTGGGGTGAAATGGACGCTATTATGATCAACAACAGCTAATGTTAAGATTAATGATTTTCTGTGAATATGGGTGTGGGACTGATTTTATCAGCTTCATGGAGAGCTCAAGGAAGTGGCTTTCTTCCTCCATTGTTGGATGGCTGATTAGCATTTAGCAAACCGCCAAAAATTAAGGCATGTGCTCTGCAGGCTACAGCAGGGTACCTTCAGAGCAGTTTTCATAGAGGAGACCATTGCACATTTGGCAGCATAAAACTCTTGAGTGGATGAGTGCCACATGTGTGCAGGTTGCACATCTTCATCAGCCATGTTGTCAGTCCGTGGCTTGTCACGAAGTTTCAGTTGTAAATGTTACAGTGGACTGCCAGAAGAAAGATGGCATCATGATTGTTTACAGGATATCAGATAACTACTACCAAAATGCACTGCATATGGCATACATCAGATGGACATCAAGGAAATTGAATTTTTTTTTGGATTCAAGATATCCCAAGGCTGGCATGCAGCATTCAAGTGATATGCAATGCAATCAATCAAAAGAATCTTGCAACGCTGGGAATGGTGGCTTTGCAATCCTCACACTGCTAGGCTTGCAATTGATCCAAAGCATATAGCAAATTTTAGTGGGGGACATCTATAGTAAAGCACACAGATTAAAGACTTTAGTCCTGTTCTATGAGCTTGCTGTTTATATTTTGCCAATCACACTGGACTTCAAATGAAAAGGACTAATGTTTGTGAACAAATAATTTGTGCACAAGTCTTGAAGGACAAAGTCTTTCTGTCTGTTCCATCATTCCCTGAAGACTTCAGCACTTGAAACTGCTTTTGAATGCACCAAATCCTTGCAGCATTGCAGGAACGGCAAGCAGAAATCAATCAATAGCTACCTAGAAAGTAGCTGATGATTCTCTTTATTGAGAATCAAGGGGACCATTTTATCTTCTGCTTGATACTTGTTCAGCCTTACAAATTAAAAGGATGTTAATTGGAGTATTAATTTCAAGATGGCAGCATTGATGTCAAATCAAAGTTGAGTTTGTCCCATCCATGTAATTCTAGTTGGGTCACCAACACAGTCATTCATGTGGCATTGAGAGACTTAAACCCACAAACTTGAATATACTGGACATCATTCTGAAACTGATTTGGCACTCAGTACCCAAAACAATACATGCTATGGAGCCAAAATATTGTGAGCAATGCCTCTGGTACTCATATTCTCATTGACTTCATACAATATTTATAGAGTTAGCCTTTTGTTGTTACATATATACAAGCACAGAATTTCAAATGTTAACCCTGATTCTCTTGGAGTGCTGCCTGGTCTGCTGAATATTTTTAAGCAGTTTCTGTTTTTATTTCAGATTTTCAGTAATGCAGCTTTTACTTTTTATGCTACATGGTATTTTTACAGCTGAAAAATATCCCAAGGTATTTCAAAGGTCCAAGGAAAAATAATAAACATTTGACTAAAGGAGAAATAACCAGAATCTTGATTAAAGAGATGAATTTCAAGGATGAAGCTGAAAAGAAAGGAAGGAAGGAAGGAAATTGAACAAATAGAAGAGTTAAGGAAGGAAATTCCACTAAGTGAAGCCAAGCCAGACTAATTAGTAGAAGAGCATACAAGGCATGTGGGGCAAAAGATTAGAGAAGTAGGGAAAGTCAAAGCCACGAAGAGACTGTCTCATTGGTAGGAGATCTTGTCAGTGAACCTGGTGTATACTCCTTCCTCTCCATCTCTGCCAGCTATCCCCAATACACTGCATTTTGCAAGTTGCAGTGGTAGTGTTTGTGTAAAGACTGCTTTTTAAGGGCTGGCACCAGAGGCCATACCACAGTGCCCAAGTGTTGGAATGCTCCAAAGCACCCAAACCATGCCACTTGACTGCCAACCCAAGAATATCATTTAACAATGGTCAAATCAGAAGATCATAACCATATTCACACTTTGGAAAATACATTTACATGCCAAGGTACATTGCTTAATTGCTTCCTAAACCTGAGTACTAGAATTTTAAGGCCTTTGTGTTCAACAAAACCCTCAAATGAAATGACCAGCTAAGAATAAAGAAATTACTCCAATTGTTTTCACTGATCTTCCAAGTCAACCTTTGGTTACAATTATGCACTATGCTTTATGAATTGCAACTAAAAGAAAACTACTGCATACCCTGGTAAACAAGTTTTTAAACAAAGATGAAATGAAATAACAGTTCAAGGCATTCTAATTGAGCACTGCATTTTATGAATAAAATCTATTAGGTTCAGTTGATTCAGAAAGCACTAGAGACTATTGAACTGTGGTTCAAGGGTTTGATAGAGTTGTTTCTGGGATGGTATTTACATCCACATTGTTGTTCTTTAACAATGTCCATTCTTAATGGTGTGAAAATGACTAAACAGAAATTTGCCTGCAGGTGACTGAATTATGGGAAAGGAGTGCTTTAACCATTTTACTTCCCAACCAAATACACAAAAAGGATAATTGACAGTCAATGCAAGTCAGGAATCAAATCTAATCTACTACTGCCTCCTTAGTCCATTTGACCTGGTCTCTCATCACAAATATTCCCCGTCTTATCCATCCTTCCCACCACCTCTGCAACTTAAAATTACCATCTCTTTTTCACAGTTCTGACAACAGGTCTCTGACCTAAAACAGTGACTTTGCTTCTCTTTCCAAAATGTTGCCCAACTCAAATGTTTCCAGCACTATTTCTATTTCAGGATTTCTTGAGTACGCAGTGTTTTTATTGATTTTGATCTTCTGGTACTACTTGGTCTATTCAATTTATTAATAAACCAAGGAACTAAACATTTTGAAGAAGTAGTTAAGTAAATTTACTCATTTTGACTGGTTTATCTCAATTATTTTTTAAAGCAGTCATTGTAAACAAATGAAATCAAGAGGTTAATCTGTTAAGTTTAATCATTATTTTGTTTCATTCTTGAGGTAGACTTGGAATGTGAAATGGCAGACAGAAACCAGTCTTCCACTGCAGATGATGCATGATTTCCAGTCATTTACATACCATAAAAAAAAAGATTCTTGGTTGTGCAACAGCAAATCTATAACTAAATATCACTCTGCAAGTAATTTATTCAGACCCTTACATACCACAGCTCTATATCAGTTAACATCATTGAATTGCTCAATACCACACCAGTCAAACACGTTTACCCACCTTTGGAGCACGCAACTGCTAAGCAAGCCACTAATTTACTGAACATCATCTGCTTGCTCTTGTATACCTTCAGTAAATAAATTAGCTACATTATCCTGTCTACTTAAGACTCTCTGTAACTAGATCCATCTCAAGACAGCAGCATTTTCTTTCTTTAATCTTTCAGCAATTTTAAATGCTACAAATCATTCTAAAACATAAAAAAATGTTTTGTTTTCAAATATACATAACAAAAAGCTTGCAACGCAAGACAGTTACAAGCTAGAATTGAAATGAGCTGCACATCAACCTGTTATCACAAGTGAGGTTGTGGAGGTGAACTTCTAAGTCAAGGGCTTCCTGACTGATAAGAAAGGGGCAAAATTAAAATCATGTGATAGGTGGCCTACTATTACTACAGCTATCGGAAATAAGAGCCTAGAAATTGCTTTGACACAAGAGATTCTGCACATACTGGAATCCGGAGCAACACACAACATGCTGGAGAAACTCAAGTCAGGTAGCATCTATGGAGGGAAATAAACAGTTGATGTTCTGGGTTGAGACCCTTCACCAGGACTGGAAAGGAAGAGGGCAGAAGCCAGAAAAGGGTAGGGAAGGGTGAGGAGCACAAACTGGCAGGTGATAGGGCAAGTCCAGGAGAAAGGGGGAGGGGGATGAAAGTGAATGATGCAAGAAGGTGAGAGGTGGAAGAAGCAGAGGGCCGAAGGAAATTGCTTTGATAGCTTTTAAAAACAGCATTCTGGATCACTTTAATGCTCTTTGCAGAAGTCCTTTGAAGTTCAACATCTCTAATTACAAACTTCACTGAACAATATTGTTGGGTTTCCCCCTGTAATGCTACAACATGTCAATTACAGTTCTGCTTTCTCTTTTGCTCTATTGCAAGTGTTCTCAGTTATTGACAACTAGCCTCACAAATGCAATCAGCTCTTTAAAAAGATATTCTTGGAATAAGCAATGCTCTACCAACTCCAGCGGAGCATTGCAACAGAATGAATGGATGCTGCAATGATGAAAGGGGTGGAGACTGGAGGAGTTCCTAAGAGGGTGGGGAGGAGTGTGGGGACTGGATAGGCTGCTGGAGAACAGTGCCCACAGGTGATGTCTCTTTTGTGCAAGGGGCCATGTACATATTCAGGAGCTACAGCTAGGTGCTCCTAGCAGAGGCTAACAGGATAGTCTCAGCAAGGACAGATGTAAATCTATGCCATATTCACCAAAGTGCAATGCAGACAAATAACTGTGCAAACACCACCTAATCCTCAAAGCTAAAATGGAAGAGAATATAACGATATAACTTTTCTTGGAGATGGGTGACCTCCCTGATGCAGCAGGGAGCAGCAAACTGAAGTGCAACAGATCAGCATCAGCAGCCTGAATTGAACCTGTAAATAAAGACACTCATTTTTCAGATAGAATTTGTACAATTGTACTTGAGACAAAATTTGTACATTGCTTTACAAATGACATCATTTAAGGAACTCTATGCCAGAAAAAAATGTGCTAGGGAAAATGAAAATCTCACTGATAAAAACCCAACTCAAAATTTTCTAAAAGATTACCTAGATATGGACACAACATTGTGTTAATCTGTGTTGCTGATTTTCAGTTGCTCAACACTTTTTTTTGGAGTTTCGTGAAGTTTCTAGACCAATGTTTCAGAAATCAATTTTCCCCATACATTGCCAGGACCCAGGCATTGTTAGACTTCCATATGCACAGTGACTCCAGGCATCAAACTGCCATTCTTTACTTCAAACAGGCTCATCCTGACCCCCAACTTGACCATTCATTTCCTTCTTTCATTGATTCAATGAAGGAGGAAAGGAGGGAGGCAATGCCAGGAACCTCTTTTTGGCTTGGAAGTACAAGACCAACTGAAATTTCAAAAACAAAACCAATCCTTACTCCAGATTTCTCTGAAGTGCTCTGTTATATTTCCTCTGCCACAGATTATCACAATCTATTTGAACACCAAAGTAGAATGAAAGCCAACACAAAAATCAAACTTTGTAAACAAGTCAAATTTCATTCAAGCATTAACCAGTCACCCTTGTGAAATCCCTTATGGGCCTCAACTATTCCATTTTCCTTTATGTTTCATGCAAGCTTTTTGGCAGAACTGCCAATGCACCTAGCATTTCATTAGCATACCTGTCAACATTCTCTTGAAGGCTATTCATTTAAAATTAACAAGTCAAGACCCCTGCAACAGAACTTGTATAGCCTCCATGGAGCTAGGATTTCAAAAAAAGTCAAAAAATCCCATGAATAGTAGTTGATAGACTCCTTGCATTTCTCTTGGAGCTGAAGTACAGTAAAGATCATGTCCATTATGTCTCTAGAAGAGGGGCATATTCACTGCCACTGGGTAAGGGAATTGAGAGGTCCCTGGTGATAACTTTCCCTGTGATAAATGCAAGGAACCCTTCTAAAGTTACAGTCGGATTGGTCTCCTTTCTTGAAGAAGTTTGTGGATTCGGAGGTCCAGTGAATCTGCTCTACCCAGAGATGGGAAGCAAGTTTCTCTTTGCCAAGTTTTAGAACTTCATGGACATCATCCGCTCCTGAGGTCTTGTTTTTCCAGATGACATCTGGCCTTGTCACTTCAGGGTAGTGTTGAGGTTTGACTGAATAATTTGCCATGGAATGGAGGCAACGGCATGCATGTCAATGATTGTCACAGTTCTGAGTGCCTCTCTATTCCTGAAACATTTGCCTCCATTTTTAGTTCTCAGCATCATGGGCCCTTCGGTGTTTAAGTTGAAGATGGTCTTATATTATTGAGGATTATAGTTATTACTGAGTTGGAGGAATACAAGACCACCTGTACTTTTTCCACCCATCTGTTTAGATCACAAGTTTTCTGTTAGACTTTCGTCCTCAGGTAACAGTAGGGCTCTTTCCTTTTCATTGACCATGGAGTATCTGATCCAAGAACATCCTCTGCTTGCAGTTAATTAGCTCCTGGATCTCTTGGCCATTGTCATAAAACCAGTCCTGGTGATTTCCAGTACAAGACAGTTGCTGGCACTAACTGTGGTGGACTTCAAGGCAGTCCAGATACTGACATAATTGATTATGGGTTATCAAGTTGTCTATGAAGTACTGCCTGAGAAGAGCTAACTTTACAGAGTTCTTGAGACCTTTAGTGATTGTCTTTCAACATTGTTTTTGTTGCTGATACCATTGCTGATACCATTTTAGGACCAAAAATTTTGTGTAAGCAAATTATAATTTTGAGCTCTGTAGACTGTAATACAGAGGAAGAAGATTCAACCCACCCTCTACTCCAAACTGCTCCACCATCCTCTTCAAAACTGGATGTTCAAAGTACACTGGTACAAGATCAGACACATATATTACACTGAGCTTAGTATGCAAATTATGACTAGATCAGGCTGTCATTTTGCTAGAAGACTTTACCTACATTACCACCTCCCCCAATGGACTGCCAAGAGACAGATCTTGGTAAGAGACAGATCCTGCTGCCTTTTTCTCCTACCAGTACATTTGTTCTTCCCAAAGTTTATGTTTTTGTTGAAAAACCCTCCCCATGACTCTACCTCTATCACTACTGTTCTCACCCCCCATCCCCATGAAATGTTTCTGTATAAAATTAGATTATAAATTGGCAATGTAGCAAACAAACTTGCACCTCCCCACTGTTGGCTTGCCACATATGATGCTATCATTTACTTCAACAGTCAAAAACAAAAAGGGTCTGAACATTAACCCTCCTCTTCGTGATGGAATGTTGAGTGTTGGTTGGTGAGAAGGAGTATCAGGAATTAATAATGGGAAAACAGGAAATGATGCAAAGTAACAGTTTAATTCATCCATTTTCACTACAGACAATACAAGCAACACAGAAATTTATAAACCATAATTAGAAGAGAGAAACTCAGGAAAATTACAAGTCACCAGTGCAGTGAGCAAATTGTTGTAGCTGCAAGCTACATCGTTGGTATACATGTATATACACATACAAGCTACTTACTTAGCTGATAAGTCTTTGGGTCCTAATGACCTTCATCCTAAGGTCTCAAAAAGAAGTGGCTAATTAGATAGTTAAATTTAACCCTTCACTGGACTGAAAAATAACAGATTCAACTCTTCTCCTCAAGAGGGTGGAAGAGAAAGCAGGGAACTTCATGCCAATTAGCTTAATATTTGTCTTAAAAGCTAATATTAAAGATATTATAGCAATACTTAAAGAAAAATTCAAGGTGGCTTTATGAAAAGGAAATCATGTTTGACCATTTTTTTTGGAAGTAGTAACACGCTGTGGATAAATGGAAACCAGTGGATGTGTTGAGTTCCAATGGTTGAGGAAAATAAAAAAAACTTGTGGTATTAGGAGGTTGCATATTCATGTGCATAGAAGTTTGGAAACAGAGTGTGAGTAAATGATTCCTTTCTTGGTTGCCAAAATTTAATGAGTGGTATGCCATAGGGATAAATGCTGGGCCTTAACTTTTTAAAATTAATATGAATGAAGATGTCAAACATGTCGTTGCTATATTTGCAGATGCCACATAGGTAGCAAAACAAGTTGTGAAGAGGTCAAGGATACATAGATAGATTAAGTGATTGGGTTAAAATTAGATAAATGGAATATAACGTGAGAAAATGTGAAATTGTCTACTTTGGGGACAGGAGACAGCACCAGGCATCTAAAGAAAAAAGACATGCCATCCTTGTATAACTGAAAATATAGAACTATGTTTGCTAAACAGCAAAAGCAGCATGCAACCAACAGAATTGGTCTCACAACCAACAGATCAAACTTCTGCAATCCTACCAGAGTTCTGGATGGTAGCAGACAATTAAACAACTAACAGGAAGAGAAAACTCCAAGAAAATCCCCATCCTCAACAATGGAAAGGCTGACTGCACTGGATATGGCAAAAAGCCAAGGGAGCAGTCAACATCCAGGTGTAGCACTGAAGATGTGCTCCTGAATCAGTGTGTGTCTAGCCAGCCATTCTAGTATAACCGCAAAAATGAAAATGTGGGAAATTGCTTGGGTACATCCTGTTCACAAAAAGCAAGACAAATCCAATCTGACTAATTACTGTCCAGTTAGTCTACTCTCAAAGTGATGGGCACTATTGTTGATGGTGCTATGAAGTGGCAATTTGCCAATGTTGGATTTTACCATTACCACTCCACTCCAGTTCTCACCACAGCATTGATCTAAACTGAATTCCAAGGATAAGGTGAAAGCCCTCAAAGCAGCATTTGAAAAGTGTAGTATCAGGGGAGGTCACTCAGAAGTTGAGATGTTCACTGATGATCAATTTCATTCACACCTCCTCAGTAACTGAAGCAGCCCATGTCTAACTAACATTCAAGCATGGGCTAATAAGTGGCAAGTTATTTCCGCACCACAAATTCCAAGAGAGAGTCTAATCACCTACCCTTGACATTCAATGGCAATACTATTACCAGGTCTAGCTTCCTGTGATTCACCAGTGACCAGAAAGTCAACTTGACCAGTCATAAATACCATGATAGCAAGAGCAGATCAAAGGCTTTGACTCATCTCCTATCTGCCTTTCCACTATCTACATGGCACATTTCAGAAAAGTGATGAACTACTCTCCACTTGTCGAGATAAGTGCAATAAACACAAAACTCAAGAATCTCAACACCATCCAGAAAGCAGCAGCATACTTGATTGGCATCCCAGCAACCACCCCAAATATTCATTCCCTCCATTACCTTTGCACATTGGCTTCAGTGAGTACCTTCTACAAATTGCCCTGTAGTTATTCCAACAGCACCTCCTAAACCCATAACTTCTATTACCAAGAAGGACAAAGGACATCACCTGAAGATTCCGCACTTCGGCACAGAGCATCCTGAATTGGAAATACACCACTGGCACTTAATCATTGCTGGTCTAATTTCTGAAAATGACTTCAATTTGCATGCATGAAATGGTGGCGATCATCCAGGCACAAGAGAGATATTTTGGGATGAAAGAATGCCAATTAACATAGTAAAAATCAACATATCTATTGGAAGCACAATTTCAAATTTGCTGCTGCAGTGATGTCAGATTAAAAAGAAATTGCTGGTTGCTCAAAGTAAGTGACCATTACTGTGGTCCTTGTGGGTCAGAGGAGCATTTCCTGTCACTTGGGGAAACACCAACCTTCCCAAGCCTCAGCTCAGCACATTTACCACCATGCCAAATTAACTGGATTAGTTTTCAAGTATTTTAAGTGACAATATACTAGCTGTACATCTGTTGTTAACAACTTATTATCACTTCAATCAGCACGATCTGAATGACCACTAAACTTCTAGGGTTCTTTGGCTGTTCTGGCCTTGCCCTTTTCCTCCCCACAAATACAAGTAGCCCATCTTACTGTGGTTCAGAAGAAAGCACTGTGATAATTGTATAAAATGATAGATGCAATTTAAGACCAAATTGACTGTACTTAATTCTAATGGCTTACCCTTGGCAGATATCTGTACAATTTTATTGCACTAAGTATCATTTACATTTGCAAGTCACATTAGTGTGGGGGAAGTGATGAGACTGTTCTTTCTTCCGAAGCATCCTGAAGGAACAGATTAAAGGAAGTCATTTCAAGCTGTTTATCTTGACATTCCATAAAGTTGTAGCTGTCAGCACTGGGAAATGTTTATGAGTGACTAGAGTGCCAAAGATAGCTGATCATGAGAACCATATGGCATTTGTGATACACGCTAAAACATGCCACATTCAAGACTAAATTGAATGTTCATAATTTTAATAGTTTATTCTTAGTAGCTATCTGTGTGACATATTGCATAACTGTCAAGAGGAAAGTACATATCTTGGCAGCATATTAAGTAAAATTTAAGCCTTCTATTCCCAACAAACTTAAATATTTCTAGAGTGCAACAGATATATTGACTATTTTAACTTAAACATGGTGTCATTATCCTCCAGAACATGGATTATTTTAATCACACACACGATTTAGTTTCATTTGGCATAGTGGTCAGCACAGACATCATGGGCCAAAGGGCCTATTTCTATGCTGTACTTTTCTGTGCTCTATGTAACTGCAGGCCAGTGAGCCTCATGTCAGTGGTAGGATTTTATCCAATAATTTCCCTATGGAGTAGGATTAATGTACATTCTGAAAGGCAGGGGCTAATCAGGGATAATCAGAATGACTTTGTGGGAGGTGGGGAATCTTGCCTTACTAATTTGATTGTTTTTTTTTGATGAAGTAATTTAAATGTCTGATGAAGGCAGGGCAGTAGATATTGCCCATATGGATTTTAGTAAGGCATTTGACAAGGCCCCACAGGGTAGGCTGGTCCAGAAGGTTAAGGCACAAGTGATCCAAGGCAAGTTGGTAAACTGCATTCAAAATTATGATGGTATTAGGCAGGATCTTGGGAGTGTCAATTGGGAACTGATGTTCTCAGGGAAATGCACAGAAGAAACGTGGAGGCAGTTTGGGGA
>JARFYF010000046.1:27547869-27563145 GCA_030265395.1 Rhina ancylostomus
GGGGGTGGTCTCCAAGCTCCCTATTGCCTGCTACTTTAACTCTCCATCCTATCTACCTGCTACATTCTGCACTGTTACAAAAAGGCCCAATGCAAGCTTGGGGAACAGCACATCTGTCTGGGCAAGTTGTAGCCTTCCAGACTCACTGTCAAATTCTCCAACTTCAGGCAACTCACTTTCTTTCAGTCTGTATCAGAACTTGCCATTTCTGTCAGTCATCCATCTGTAATGTTGACTGCCTTTGTTTCTCTCTTTTGGTATAGTCTAGTTGGACATATCCACAGCCCTGCCAATAGTAACACAAACACAGACAAAGCAGCATAATGTGCTTCTAACTGCCACATTAACTCATTTGGTCTCACCCTATTAGAGATATTCCTTTTGCTCTACTCCTTCCCCAACTTCCCTGCCATTGAAAACCAATTTGTTTTCTCCTTCCCAGTTCTGAGGAACGGGTTTGTTCATGAAATATTAATTTGGTTTCTCTTTCAACAGACTGACTGGCTTAGTGTCAGGCTGTGGAAAGAGAAACAGAGTTAATATTTCAGTTAATTAATTCAGTTTGAATTAAAATTTTCCTTTTTTATTTCAGATTACCAGCATCTGTAGTTTTTATTTGAAATTTTAGATGAAATACATTAAGGGCAAGAGTATTATTGTACGCATTCTGTTCACTATAGTGCATGCTGATATCCTTCACCTCCTTGCAAGGAGATGCAACTTAATGGCTCCAACTGCTCCATCAATGAATTGCTCTTGATATCTGTCAGTCTCCTTTTTTATGCATCATCTTCCCATCAGTACTCCAGATGTGGCCTCACCATTTTCTTGTGTAAATGGCCTTTGTTGCAAAGAGGATAGAGTTTAGAAATAGGGAAGTATTTCCCCATTTCTAAACTCCAATCCTCTTACAATAAAGGCCAAATGCCATTTGCCTTTCTTAATCACTGGCTGCACCTGTCTGCTAGGTTTTTGCAATTTGTCCACAAGAATGGACAGGATAAGTATTCGGATAGACAGGGCCTGATTAGGAATATTCAACATGGCTTTGGTTAGACATGACCTGCCATGCACACAATCTTAGAGTTTTTCTGAGGAGGTTACCAGGAAAGTTGGTCAAGGGAAGATGTCTACATAGACTTTAGCAAGGCCTTTGACAAGGTCCCTCATGGCAGACTGGTCCAGAAAGGTTAAGTCGCTTGGCATTCAGAATGAAGTAGTCAATTGGATTCAATGTTGGCTTAGTGGGAGAAGCTAGAGACTGGTACTAGATGGTTGTCTCTCTGACTGGAGGCCTGTGACTAGTGGTGTGCAGCAGGGATCAGTGCTGGGCCCGTTGTTGTTTATCACCTATATTAATGATATAGATGATAATGTGATAAACTGGATCAGCAAATTTGCTGATGACACCAAGATTGGGGGCATAGTGGACAGCAAGGAAGGCTATCAAAGTGATCTGGATCTAGGCAGAAAACCAGGCCAGCGTGGACTAGATGGGCTGAAGAGCCTGTTTCTCTGCTGTAGTGCTCTATGACTAACACCTAGATCCTGCTGAATTTTGCTCATCTGTGATCTTTCTCCATTCAGATAATAGTCAGCCTGTAATGTGTGAGCTTGTGCACTTTAAGAGGAACCTGAACTCCATTTGTCAAGTGTTTGCCCATTCACTGAGCCCATCTATATCCTGTTGCAGAAACCAAATATCTTCATCACATGCTCTTTCAGCTGTTCCATATAAATCGGCAAATGTGGATATCTTACACACTGTTCACTTTCCAAGTCATTTGTACTCCACTGATTATATCCTGCCAGCCAGAAAAAGATGTTTATTCCAGCTCAGTCTATGCGATGACCAGTCTTTAATCTATGCTAGCACACTTCCCCCAATACAACAAGTCTTATCTTCTGTGTCAGCCTTGAGGCACCCTGTCAAATGCCTCATGAAAACACAAATGCATTATATCCACAGGTTTCCCTTGTTATATCAACTCTGCTTGTTATATCCTTGAAGAACTCTAGCAAATTTGTCAAACATGATTTACCTTAAAACCATGTTGACTTGGTTTGATTATATTAAGCTTCTCTAAATGTCTAGCTAGTTCTTCCTTGATTATAGACTTCAGAATCTTGCCAACAAGGAATGTTAAGTGAGAATTACTGAGTTTTTGTTTTCCTCCCATAGAGTCATATTTGCAGTTTTCCAATTCACTTGTACTTTCTGGGAACTGAGATAGTACAAGAAAGTGGAATTTGGGTGGAAGATCAGCCTTGAACTTCAAGAAAAGTGCAGCACACTTGAACCCAAACAGCCTTCTCCTGCACTTATTTCTAATGGTCTTATCCAGGGCTGGCCACAGAATACTCTGCTCCCTCCCACCACCAGCCTTCCAAGATCACCTGATCACATCCCTGGCCCTTCTCAACAACAGGGTCCAATCCATTCCAATCCACACCCCACCCCCTCCCAATCAATCATCTACCCTGGCCTATGATTTCCAGACCCCAAGGCATTTATTGCTCAACTTGACTTCTCTCGGAGCCCACACCACAATAGCTTGATCCTACCTACAGAGGCCCTTCTAAAGGTTTTTAAATCAACACCTATCATCAACCATACCCCTCCATTCCAGCTAATTTCATCACCACTTAAATTGATACTCTTTGACCCCAAATGATTCCAAGGAACAGTGACACACCCCAACAGTGGTAGCAGACAAGATAAAAGCCTAGTTTCTAGAAACGTGCAACACCTTTTGTGCCACATTGAAGTCCCAAGGCCTTCAACACTACCAAATATTACACCAATGAATCCATGTCATAAATGGTCAAAGGTCCATAGCATCACTTTGTACATTGTTAGAACAGTATTCTTCAGTTTTAGGCCACAATATCATGCAGCACCCTATACTGTGGTTATTATTAGTATGGATGTGATATTTTGATCAATGCATGCAGTGTTTCCAACATTGTAGCTTTGTACAACATCAAAACAAGAATCCAGAATCTATTAGTTGTGTCGAAGAGGTCTTTTGGCCCATCGTATAGTGGCTCTCAGTATTTAGGCTTAGTCTGAGAATCTGCTTCTGTTGGCGACTTCCTCGTAGGGCAGAGTTTACCATACTTCTTAATGTCTTACTGTGCATCAACCCCTACCAGCTTAATAAACATGTTTTTGATCAGTTACTCAAATAAACATAACTTCTTAAAAAAATTATTGATAAGTAATCCTCAAAACTGCACCAATTCTTCCTGCACATCACCCATGAAAACAGTGCATCACTTCATCTTTTCAGCTGTTGACATATCATTGCTCCTCCTTCACCACAGCTGGAGAGGTCAATGCTGTTCCTTATGAACCAGATAGATACCAATTTGCAGATCCAGTCTGAAACTTCACAAGTATGCAAATCTGAACTAATAATCACTAAGGAATCCATTTTTTAAAATCATTTTGGAATCGTTTCCTCTTTTTCTGTGTTGTTTATTTAGGACTAGTGGGTCAGAAAATGAAGTAAAATAAATGGCAGGAAAAGCCTTTCAATACACATGTGAACATGAAGAAGTTCAAAATCCATAATACAGGGTACAAGTACCAATCAGCATATACAGATTGCGGACCAATAGTGTACCAGGTTTAGCATTACGTTGTGTTCAATTTAACCTTGGATCCTATCCATTCCAGTTTTATCATAGGTCTCCTAAAATGATATTAGAGGCACATGATCATGTTCCATGTGAAATTGAATAGGAAACAATTGCTGACCAAAACAGCACTCACTGACCACAAAAAAGCTGCCCAAAATTCTAATACCATTGTTGCAGGAATCCCCCTGAGCACCCAATCACACTGAAGAATTCACAAGGAAATATGATAATTATCATAGAGTACTACAGCACCAAAACAGGCCGTTTAGCCCATCTAGTCCATGCCAACCTGTTCTTCTGCCTAATCCCATCTACCTGCACCATATCCCTCCAAACCCCTCCCATCCATGTACCTATCCAAACTTCACTTAAATGTTACAATTGAACCCGCATCTACCACTTCTGCTGGCAGCTTGTTCCACTCTCACACCACCCTCTGAGTGAAGATTATAAACTAATAATTTAAACATTTAACACACAAAGCTTCAGAATAAGTTCTTTATTTTAAAACTTTTAATAAGGAAGAGAGAAAATAGGGATTTCAAGATGCTGACATTCTTGGCAAAATACTGCAATCCATCATTAAAATGTCATAACAAACACTTGGAGTAGCATGATCATGCAAAGCCAATTTGTAATTTTTAAAGGGGAAATTATATTTGACATAGGGAAAGTTTGAGAATGTTATTCACAGGGTAGATGAAAGGAACCAATGGATGTAGTACATCAGGATTTTCTAAAGGCATCTGATAAGGTATCACACAACAAAGCTGTTACATAAAATGAGGGATCAGATACTGTACACAATAGTAGAAGAACAAAAGCAGAAATTTTCTAATAATAGCAAGAAACCAGTAAATGACGGAGGGATCTTAGTGGGCTAGTTCACAAGGCTTAGAAACATACATTAACTACAAACCATTAGGAAGGGATATACACTGAGGAATTACATTTAAATTGTGATACCTCAGTAGATGAAGCAGCCCACATGCAACAAAAGTGGCAATTAATAGTAGTGCCTCAAAAATGTCAGGCAATGGCCATCTCCAACATGGGAATCCAGCACCTACCCTCGACTTCAATAGCATTATCATCACCAGGTCTCCTATCATCAATATAACAAGATCACTGACCAAAAATTCAACTGGTTCAGTCACATTAATATCATGGCATTGAGTGCAAATCAGAGACTGGATATCCTGCAGCAAGTGACATGGCTCCCAATATTCCACAACCTTTCTACCATCTGCAAGGCATAAGTTAGGAGCATGATAGAATACTCTTCATTTACTTCATCAAGATAAAGTAGCCCACTTGATTGGCACACCAGTAACTATCCTAAGTATTCATAAACTCCACCACCAGCACACAGTAGCTGTCAGTCCGTCATTTTCCAAAATGGCCTGCAGTTATCCATCCAGACCACTGACAATACTCCCAAACCTGCAACTTTTACTGACAAGTATTTGGACAGTAGGTGTGTAGCAATACCATCAGCTGCAAGTCATACACCATCCCGACTTTCAAATATATTCCAAGCCCTCAGATGTGCCTACTTAATACCATGGGACTGTCTTTACCTGAAGAACTGCAACAGTTCAAGGAGTGGATAACCAACACCTTCTCCAGAGCAACCAGGGATTTGCAATAAATGTTGGTCTTGCCAATAATGTCCAGATCTCAAAAAGGAATTAAAAATAAAAAAAAATTAAAAATTGACTATCACCTGGGGTGGAATGCAAAAGTGAAGTCTTGCTGGAATCATACAGAGCTATGGTAATAGCACATTTAGAGTGCTATGTGCAGTTTTGGGTCTACATACCCAAGGATAGATATGCAAGCTTTGGAATTGATCTCTAGGATGAGGTTACCATACAAAGACAGATTAAGTTTAACCTGTAATGGACTGATCTCACTGAGGTATGCACAATTTAAAGAGTTGACAATTCTAAGAAGATACAAAGATGATTCTTATGTCTGGAAAATCTAGAATGTAGCTTTACGATCGCACGATTAGGATTTCTTTATGTAGAGGTGCAAATTTTTGGCATTTAGTTGCAAAGTACTGTGGATACTCAGTCACTGATTATATTCAAGACTGATCAATGGATTTTGTGAAGGAACAGAGAGTATGGGAAAAATCATGTAGGAAAGTGGACAAGACAAGATCAAAGTGATGTCACTGGATATCAGAGAAAACTTGAGCTGCATTCATGACCTGTTGCTGCTTGTGTTTCTCATTTACCAAAAGGAATTACAAGCCACACACATAAATTTAGTTTATTTTAGGGATGGAATATTTGTTAGGGTACTTTCAAGTTAGTGGTTACACCACAAACTTGTTTATACCTCAGTTTACTTTTTTTGAACAAAAGGTATGTTACAGTGGGACTGATTCACAGAAACCCTAATTCCTGGAGAAGAATGCTAATAAATGACAGGAACATATAGATTTTCAAGTTTTAGTGTATTGGGGGCATTCCAAACATTTGTCTATTTCATGGCATCATAATGGCAAATGCTCAGTTTTGCTATCATTATAACTTTAAAATCCAGGCTGATGTTATCACAGTAAATCATGCAAGCATGGGTGTCTGGATGGTCAGTTTAACAAAAGCAGCTTCAGGGGAGCAGAAGGAAAATTTCATGGACAAGATGAGCTTGGAGGACATTAGGAAGAAAAATAAGGAAGACAAAAATTAGAGATTTGAGGCACATGAAAACCTTGAGGAAGGATTCTTTTGCTGTACAAAAAGGGGAAAATCCAGCATGACCACTGAACAACCTTAGAGGAACCCTGTGAAAACCTGGCCTCCTGGAGATGCTGGAGGAAACAATTGAGGGCAAGTGGTTTAAATAGGATTGCTAACAGTACAGCAAAGAATCTATTTTCAAATACTATTTGGCAGCAATGAAAAAGTTTGCAGTAAAAAAGGTTTCATGGGTTTAATGTAGCTCAGTGAAATCTGGCAATGGGCAAGATTACCCCTGTTTTTGTCACACCATCTTCAGTTAGCACAGCACCTTGGATTTGATTTTCCAGACAAAATCAACATAAATGATCTTGAAGCCTATAAAGGCTTGCATTGCAAATCAACAATATTATATTTCAAATGATCATGTTAAAACCTGCAAACTATACTTCAGTTTAAATCAAAGGCACATTCCAGCAGACAAAAAGGTGTTTTATGTTTGCTTCTATAGCCTCACTTATACTTGCAGCTGTTCCATTTTAAAGCTTTTCCAAGACTTTGGCAGATTACCCTTAAGGAGCCCCATTTATACTGAAGTACATAGCAGGGTATCTGGCAAACTAATCCCCAACCATGATTCACTTGTACATTAAAAATAAAATTACATAGGCATGATGGATGCCTAATTGACAACATGTTCTAACATTTACAACTGTAGCAAATTGTTTGCTCAGGGGTATACAAATTGTATTTTTAAAATTCAAACCCCTTCCTTTAATTCCCTTCTCCTAAAGGAAGTGTACACAAGAGAATAGTTCTACCACTGATACTAACTCTCACGCGAGTAGCAGTTCCTTGTACCTGTGATCGGAGTTAGCAAGTGAGGAAAATGAGAGCAAGAACAAAGTGGTCATTGAAAAATTTGAACTTCACCATGCACCACTCTAAGAGCCACAACAAGCACTTTCCATTTGGCCATTTGATAATAGTTGAGGGGCAGAATCATTTTGTTTCCTATCCTCAGGTGCCAAGGCTACTCTCACCACTTACTTGCCTAGAAATAGTGGTCAGCTCTGAAGAATTATGGAAAATTCCTTAAATCTCCAGGCAAAAAGTTTTGTAAAGAAGTCTACTATTCTAGATGCAAAAAAATTTAACCTAAAAAATGATTCTAATCATTACTTGCTGCCCTTTTCAGAAATACAAACAACCTTCATTCTAACTGTGCCAAGTTTGAAATTTGGAAAATGGTCGTATCTCATGCATTTCCTTTTCAAAGTTATTTAAAATGTCTGTAATATTATATAGTTGGTCACTGACAGTTCAAAATTTATGAACCCCACAGACTGATTTCATTACGTTTAAAGTATCAAGCCAATTCTGAGTATTTCTTTCATTGAAATATACTAAACATTCCAATTTATTACTCACAGTGTAGGTTATGTATGAAGAATAATAGTTGTGCAAACTAACAAGCGTTTGTAAAACTCAGAGCAAGTCACAACCTTCAGGCAATTCAGGGAGCATACCTTCACCAAAAATTACAAGTAAAAGAAAATCTGTTTCTTACTTTTTACCCTCCCTCATTCTTCAAAGGCATAAAAGGGTCTAATTTTGATGCTATAAGATGTTACAGGGTACTCCACATCAGTTCTGAACAAAATTTCAGATTTTTCCAAGTTAGGAGACAGGACACTAGGGGAGATCACCAGAGATAGGTTCCAGAGCTTTTTTTAAACAAAAATAAAGGCTAGAGAAAGATGTGGACAAGTTTATGGAGAAAATTCCAGAGCTTATGACTTAGGGCCTTGGCAGCCAAAGGCTAATAACAGTAAAGCAATTAAATTCAGTGGTAGATCTACCCAGGATTGGAGAAGGACAGAAATCTGAGGATTTTAAAAGGTTGTAAGAGGGGAAGAAGCCAGTGTGGGATCTGAAAACAGTGAATATTTCAAAATAGTCATGAAAGCAACAGTAGCTGTCAACACAAAATTTGTAGCCAAATTGTACAGCATAATTTAAAAGTTGAAATTCTACATTAGCATTTATTGACAGTGAAAAAGAGCATGATTCTTCATAAAAAAGTATTGGGACTGGACATACTGCAGTCTGGGTCATGCTCAAGAGATATTGGTTTCTAGATGCACTTGAATTGGTAATCCTTAGTAAGGACATTGTACATCTCTGCAAAACCTCCCAAATTCACTGGCAGATAAGTGAACCAACATCAGCACCTATCAAGCCAACATCCCCAGCATTGAGACACTAGGTTATTCATAATTGGCTAAACATGCCCAATAGCATACTCACAAAACCAACATTCTATTTTGCACTCTACCGTGGGAGAAGATTAACAGTTCAGCAGAGTAAAAGATTCAAGGATGTACTCAAAACTTCTTTGAAAAAGTGCAACATCCCCACTCCTGGGGACCTCTGACCCATGGCTGCTTGAAGTGGAGACAGAGCATTTGGGATGGTATTGAGAATCTAGACCATACATTAGGAGCACTGAAGCCCTGCGCAAGTGATTGAAGGAATGCACCATCTCACAAACCATTCACCCCATCAGCCACTTCCTGCCCCCGTGGGCAAGTCAGATTTCCACATTGATGTTATGAGCCACTTTAGAACACACATAACTGGAGAGAAATCAAATAATCCTCAATACCATGGGGCTGCCCAAGGCATTTGCAAGCATTAAACTTTGTTCTGAATGATCTTGCAAGTTATGCTCAAAGATATATACAAATTTTCCAATAGTGAACAACTAGAACTATTCAACCACAATGCAGTAGAAACAAGACTTATTTCATAAAGCATTGTTATATTGGTATACAATAACCAACTTGCCATTTCAATGTGGTATTTTTTCCAATTTCATCTGTTGATATGACAGTAACATATCTTTTTCATTTTAAAAAAGAATCTTAAGACATGAATGAATCAATGCATGTAAAACTCAAGCTTTATTACTCAAAAGCAAAACAATTTCTGCTGAGAAGCTGTACAACTTCTGTGAAAACAAACTATGAACTCTTGCTTTTTTTTCTGCTATTGTACAAGATTCACCAAGTTCTCGTAAGATGATGGATAACTGTTTCCCAATCAAACTGGTGCCTACTTCAAGAAAACGAGGACTGGTGGAACACAGGTATCAACTGTGGCTCGTGTCTGAAACAGAAGGTTCTGAAATGAAGTTTTATTCGAGAAACTTGAGCGCAGGAATTTAGTGTGACATTCCCATGTAGAAATACAATAAGGGAATATTTCAGACAAGTATCATTTTCCGTTAAACTGAGACAGTATCCGTTCTCTCGGGTGGTATAAAGGATCCCTAAACGCTACTTTGAGTAGCAGATTTATCACTGAGGAATAAAAGTTGACTTTAAAAAAATCTAATCAGTATTTATAAAGAAAAGATGATCTCGTCGTTAATCGAGGCCATTTGAGTGGTCTGTGATGTGCAAATTAGCAGCAGAGAGTTTCCTACATCAGGACAGTGACTACAGAACGAAAAAAAACGCTCTTGGCTTTAAGATACTTAGGTGTCAAGAGATCGTCAAAGTCTCCATAGAGATTCGTGTATTTCACAATTCTATCATCACTTTAGTTTCAAGATGTTTTCACCTGAAATGGTAACCTCTGTACACTTTGTAGGTGATAGGAAGTACTACACATTTCCATAATTGCGTTTTTACCTATTGGGTTCAGTTTGCCTCTCATTGCCAAAAACACCTGTTCCCGTAATGAACGTCAGTTGTTAACTGCATCTGTACAGATATAGTTAGCCTATCTGCCCATATTCAATAAAATTAGACTCCTTCCATGAAATCTAACGATTAAGGGAAGTGAGCAGCAAGTTCTGGAGAATCTCAATTCAGCTTTAAGATCCCGCATTTGCTTACCGATTTGCACAATAATAACGGCATTATTTTTGCATCAAGATTCAATTATTTTCAATGAGAAAACCGTTAAGATGTGCATCAAGTTAGCAAGAGCAAGATCAACACATTAGAAAGCCAAAAAGGTGTGTTTGGGCGATCTCACCGCTGTAGGGAAAACTGAACCGCCTAGTCAATCTAACAGCCAAGCTTGACTCTAAAATCCAGAAACTGTCAGCCGCAACGGAAGGACACGACAAACTGGGATCAGTATAACTAGTATTTTATCTGAACATTTAAGCGGAACTGACAGGCTAAGAATAAATTTCAACTGTATTTACAGTCAACTGCTTCCCTTAAAAATGTTAAGCACAGGATCAAATATATAGAATGTTTTAACAGTATTGGCTTCATTCTGCGTTACGGCCGGTTTAACGGTGAAAATGCAAAAGTATTGTTCAATAATTGTAATCTAACAATTTAAGTGTATTTATAGATCTGCACTGCGAACCGTGACACGTCGCATGCCATAGGCGGCTGTCCTAACTTGCACCAAACCACACAAAAAAAAATCAAACGTGCCAATTCTCTTTTATCCACTTAAAGAATGGGTGTGTACCTTGGTGCAGAACGGACCGCTGGCATTGGTGAGGCACTGCAGCCAGAGCCACACATTCTGCAGCCTGGTACACTCTGATGTTTCACAGCTGGAATTTAACGTGGATCTTGCGATAACCCCCCGCCCCGGGAGCATTAACCAACACCAGAGCAGAACCACGGAACCGCAAGCATCGAGTGCGGGCAACATTTCAGTCCAAGAGCACGCTCTCTCGCTCACCAGTTTCCTGAGGGCCGGTTCGTCCAGAGATGAGTAGCGGTCAGCCGACATCGTGAGGCTGGGCTGTGCCGTTCAAAATTCCCGAGGGTCAGAAGTTCGCTTCACCACTCGACGATCAGCACGATGAGACGCCTCGTCGGTACTACTGGCCGAGTCCTCCTCAATTCGCCCTCCCAATGCGGCCTCAGACAGCTCTGCCACTCGATGACACCAGGTGCCGGATGCTTGACAGTTTGATCGTCGCAGGTGCTCGAACTCCGGCAACTCAGCAAAAATATCCTCCCAAAATAAATTAGATGACAATTAAAGCAAGGGCAACGCGGGCGATCTTGTCAAGACTTTTTCACCCCGAACGTTTTGGTCCTCGGATTTCAAATCCCGGGTTGGTTTTTGTTTCGTATTTACTGTTTTTCAGATGACAGCAATAGCTCCAGATCCCAACGCACTCCACTCACAGCGGCTCACCTCAGCCCCAGCTTCAAATACCGATCACCGCGTCAACTCCCGCCCAGCAGCGCCGACATCGCCCAATCGCGCTCGACTGCGCTGCGAGCTTCCTTCTGATTGGACCCAAGCTTTCAACCGTCGTTTTTGGACGTCACTCCGACCTTGGCACCTTCGGGACAATTTTCCGCCCAGAGTTGCAGTGAAGTTGAACGGAGTCGACCTGAAGGAATGTACAGCGTCTCTCCAAAGCTTCAAATGGCCGCCAATATCACAGAAAGATACAGGTGATGTCACTCCAGTGCTACGACGTGCCTGGCTGTCCATAATCTGTTTGACGAAAGGCCTTCGACCTGAAACGTTAACTCTGTTTCTCTTCTCAGAGATGCAGCCTGGCCCGCTGAGTATTTCCAGCACATTCTGTTTTTATTTTAGATTTTCAGCGTATACAGTTTTTTTTTCCCATTTCCCATCACACTCAGCCGGGTCCCATAAACGGGCCACATCCACACCAGACTCTTAGAGCAGGAACTCTATTCTGAGATCCATTACGGCAAGAGATTACCAGAAGGATAGAGAAAACTTTTCAAAAATGTCCTCAAAGCAGCTTTGAGAAAATGTAACATTCTCATTGAGTCATAGGAATCCGTGACCAAAGAGAAAGGAAGAAGGCAGCCAGGATGGCATTGAACACCTTGAGCCTTTTCATCAGAAGCACCAGCAAAAATGATGACAGCAGCTCAGCAACTTCCACCAGCTCACCTGCCTGCAATATTAAACATCTGCTGCCCTGCCCGTGGCAGTGTCTGAAGATCCCATCAGCCACCTCCGAACCCACAGAATTGGAAGCAAGCCATTCTCAACCCCAAGGGACTGCCTGAAAAGGACTTTACAGCCAAGGATTTACTTTTCAAGTGTAATCACTAGAGAAATGTAAGGAACTAGCAACTACTTTGCACCACAGCAAATAACAAAAATGAGGTATCGTCATAATGCACACAAACAGGCCTTTCAGGCCACTCTGTCTATGCCAACCATCAAGTGCCCATCTATACTAAATCCATTTGCTGATACTTGGTCAGTAGCCTTTTAGGCCTTGATGATTCAGATGCTCACCCAGATACTTTTTAAATGTTGTGAGAGTACCCGCACCCACCACCTCAGGCAGCATGTTCCAGAATGCAACCATCCTCTGGGTGAAATTTTTTTTTGCCTTGATTCCCTCTAGCCCTCATGCATATCAACTTAAACATATACCCTCTGGTTTTACATGCCTCTGTTAAGAGGAAAAAATTCTCACTTTCCACTCTGTCTATGCCCCTCATATATTTACATATTTCTATCTGGTAACCCCTCAGCCTCTGATCCAAGTGAAATGAACACAGCCTATCTGGTCTCTCCTCATAATTGAAATATTCCATCCCAGGAAACATCCCAGAGATTCTCCTCCACAGCCTCTCCAATGTAATCATGCCCAGTCATTTGATGACTAGAACTGCATGCAAATCCCCAGATCTGACCTCATCCGAGGTTTTATAAAGTTATATCTTGAACTCCATGATCTTATATTCTACACCTTAGCTAATGAAGGCCAGCATCTCAAATGACTTCTTCATCACCCTTTCAACCTGTGCTGCCACCATCAGGGATTTTTGGACTTTTTCCCTCCATATTTCTTTAGGCCCTACCATTCATGGTATGCGTCCTATTCCTTTAGACCTCCCAAAATGCAACACCTCATGTTTATTAGTTCTATGGTTATCCATGGCAGGAGAATTTGGCCCTATAGTATGCTCCTCCTGTGCTATGTGGGAAATCAGGGAGATTTCCAGAGTCCTTGGCAACCACATGAGCAGGAAGTGTGTCCAGCTACAGCTCCTGACTGACTGTATTGCAGAGCTGGAGTTGCAGATGGATTCACTATGGAGCATCTGCAATGCTGAGGACATCATGGATGGCATGTTTAGTGAACTTGTCACTCCAGACTGCACAGGCAGGCAAAAGGTGAGTGACCACCAGGCAGAGCAATAGGTGCAGATAGATACTGCAGGAGTTCCCTGTGGCCATCCTCTTTCAAAGAGCTACACCATGTCTGGGGAAGATGCCCTCCCAGGGAAAAGTAGCAATAGCCTTTTGAGGCATAACATCTGGGTGGGAGGGTAAAGACAAGGAAAACTGTAGTGATAAGGGGATTCAATTATAAGGGAAGCAGACAGGTGTTTCTGTGGCTGCAAATAAGATTCTCAAATGGCATTTTGCCTCCAGGATCAGGGATTTCTTGAAGCAGCTGGAGGACACTCTAAAAGAGAAGAGTAAACTGCCAGAGGTCATGGTCCACATTGGTACTGATGAAATTGGTAAGAAGAGGGATGAAAAATCTAGAGAGATGGAGCAAAGATTAAAGAGCAGAATCTCAGGTTGTAATCCCTGGATTATTTCTGATGCCCTGTGCTAGTGAGAATAGGAATGGGATGACAGGTAAAATGAATGCATTTGCAAAAGGCATAGTGTAGGAGAGAGTGCTCTAGATTTTTGGATCATTGGGATCATTTATAAGTAAGTTGGAATCTGGGGTATGTTAGACCTGGTAAATGTTCAACAATTCCATTCATTTCAATGGTGAGGAGATGAGCTTGGTAAGTTTAAGGAAATTGGATGAATTTCAATGTATTTAATTGTTAACATAAATGTAATTGCTTTTTGAGTTCTAAAATGTTATTAATTATTTTCAGTCTTTTAATGGTTTATATATTTTACTTTTCTATGTATTAAAATGATTGAGTTTTAAAGTTTTTGATTATTTTTTTAATGTTTGTGAATGTTCAGACCATAGCTGAAGCAGCCACCAAAGCTGTGGAGGGCGTGGCTGAGGAGCTGACACCTAGGACTAAGTTGCTGTTGCAGATTTCCTGGAGGATGGGATATAGATAGAAATATAAATAGAAAGAGGGAAAATAAAATTGCCAGAGTTTTCTTTTCCTCTTAACATCAATATTTGATTTACAAGAGCAACAATTGTGAACAAAATAATAACGAGATCTTCCATTTCTAGCACCAATGAAAGAAACAAGTCCTGATCCAGTTCCGATGCAGGGTCTTGACTCAAAGTGTTGACTTGCACCTTTTGTCTCCACAATGCTAATTGACCCTCTGAGTTCTTCCAGCATTCTGTTTTTTTTTGTTTCAGAATCCGGCATCTACAATTTCTTTTGTTTTCAAAGAAACAATGACTTACCTGGTTGATAGCAGCATGTATTTTGGACACAAGATTAACAGGATTGGTCTTTGCTGGAGTTCCCTCCTAATTCTATCATAATAAAGCCTGCCTTCATTCACTTAGAAGAACAAAGGTTTGATTATGATGCTGCCTGGCTGCCAACACTCTTGTAAAACAGAACCAAGGTTACCCAAAACTCAGTGGTCGGGCTGCAAAATGCAGATGATTTTTGCATTTGTGCACAGTCTGGGGCTAAGATCAAAGTCATTGTTGAGGCCTCCACTGAAGCATATGAGAAGATGGGCCTTAGACTCAACATTCACAAGACAAAGATTCTCTACCAACCATCTATGCACAGGGCCCAGGATAGGTCCAATGAGAGGTTGATACCCAGGAACTTGAAGCTGCTCACCCTTTCCACCGCAGACCCTTCAATGAGGACTGGTGTGCGTTCCCCTGACTTCCCCTTCCTGAAGTCCACAATCAATTCCTTGGTCTTGCTGATACTGAGTGTGAGATTGTTGTTGAGATACCACTGAACATGCTGATCTTTCTAAT
>JARFYF010000046.1:27625255-27637566 GCA_030265395.1 Rhina ancylostomus
CCCACGACTTATGAAAGCTAGCATCCCATAGGCCTTCTTAACTGCCCTATCCACCTGCGTGGCCACTTTCATTGAAATAACAATATGCCATTGTTATTACTTTTGCAGTATGTATTGCTTCACATAACTGTGTGAGGCATTCTTTGCAATGCCACAATGTCAAAAATTTGGAGAACAAAATTGATGTATTCTGCATATGTTGAATAAGTTTAAGAAAACCTTTGTTAGATATTTAAAAAAATAGTGTGTGTGTGTGTGTGTGTGTGTATATATATGAAATATAGTAACCTCAGCAGAGTCCACGATTACTCAATATGGCGAAAGAGTATTCAGGATGGCCTTGAGAATTTGTCCATTTGTCAGGAACACAAAGGCCCAGTGGTATCTCATAAATTGCTCACCCACCTCTTCATTAAGCATTGCCTCCCTTACTTTTGACAGTGTCTGCTGGTCCCACATTAGATTTGTCAGCCACTTCAGAGCCCACAGAATAGAAGTGGTTGAGTGATTGCCTAAGAAGGAGAAAACAATGGTCATACTTCAGCAGTGTTTCATTGGTAGTAAAGCACTGTGGAGCATAAACATACATAACAAATGCAAGACTTCTAACCTATTTAAAAATGAAGTCTATTTAATTATATTCCCAGTGCATGTTAACATCCAGAAGGAAATTATACCATCATCGATAATAAAGACAGAAATCTATGGAAAGAGGCAGAGTTAAAGTTCCAGGTCAAAGACTGTTGGAACTTCATTTTTGTATGCTATTGTATTCTTTTCAATACCATCTGTTGAAGAAAAAGAAAGCATTTTCTATTAGCTAACCTTGCTCATGGCATATGAAATGGTGCTTGTACATCAGGAGAACCTGGTGGACAAAGTTCCGTAAGAATTTATATTCGTATATTTTTCCATTTGTGACAAGATGCAAAAGGAAGGAAAGATAATAATGACATTGATCAAGCCTTCAAATTTAAGTGACTAAAAAAAAGCCATAATCAGTTCATTGTTTGAAATCACTGACACAAGAAGTTTTGTTACGCAAGGGAACTCATCAGTGAAAGAAAAGTGGCAAGGTATTGAGAATTGTCATCATTGTAACAGTACAAGCCTTGATGAGTCATTGTTCTCGCATTCCTAAATATTTCAGTTCTGTTTAGTTCTATTTGAACTAACTTTGAATATCATCTTATTAAATTGATTTATTACATTCAATTAATAGGACCAATCTTGAGATTGGTCCTCAACTCTGAGTGATTGCCTAAGAAGGAGAACACAATGATCATTGGTAGTAAAGCACTGTGGAACATAAAATCATTCATAACAAATACCTAAGAAGGAGAAAACAAATCAACCAACTTAATAAAGACTAATGAAATAAAATATTTTTATTCCAAAAATTAAGTTGAGTGTAATGAGGTAGGGAATGTAGAACAACTAATAATGCTGTGGTGCAAAAATACATGAGGGAACTTAGCAGTTGTCTTTTTTTAAGTTGGGAAGAGTAGCACAAGCTGCAGATTAGTTTTGGACTGATTATCTCCACTGGTTCATTTAGCTTGGGGGTAAGATTGCACAAATAGTGGATCACCTAATTGTATACCCACATACCAGCATGCTATTTCACCTGGCTAGGGTATCCTAAATTTGCTCTTGACATCATCTCATAAGCACACATATATTACAGCCTTGGTCCAAACTGAACCAGAGAGCAGCAAAGAGCTGAATTCCAGAGGGGAGGCATGAGTGGCTCCTCTCAATGTCATTTGAGAATCTGAGAAAAATAGAAGAAAATGGTTTTAGTTGGTGGTGGTGGTCATCCCAGCCCCAGAACATTGCTTCAGCTGCTTTCCCACTGACTTTGGAAATGACTGCAAATTATTGCACAGTGTTCATTTCCATTATGACTCCTTATAATGAAGCATTTTATATTTGCATTGCAGATTTGTAGTGTTCAGGCACATAAGATTTGTACCACAAACATCAAGCACTGATCATCAACAAAAGAGATGCAGATTATTCTGCTTTGACATTTACAATCAATATAAATATCATGAGCACCGGACTGAAGAGGCCACAAGAGCTGGGCAAATGACTTGCTCACAAAGCACAACTAAGAGTGTGAAGGAATATTCTCCACTTGTCTGGATGTATGCTACTTCAGTGCAACTTTGGAAGATTGACATCATTTATGCCAAAACAGCCTACTTGATTTGCACCCATCTCACCAATTTAAATATTTACTTTCTCTAACACACACTATTTGCAGTGTGCACCATCTACAAGAACTACTGTAGTAATTTACCAAGGCTTCTTTGATGGCATTCCTGAAACCTACCTTTTTTGTAAGTGCACAGTATTTTGATTAGTCTTTACGCAGCTACTCTGTACCACAAAGGTGTCTTTTCTGTAGTCTGAATTGGGGAGACACGGAGGAAATTTTGTGCATTCTCCAATAAGTATTACTGTGGTGAAGGTTAATTTTTATATTGGGTTATATCCATGCAAATGTAGTAGTGAATAAAGGCAGAAGTTTCAATTTGTGGGAAATCTGGGTTTACTTGGTTGAAACAGTAAGCTAGTTGGTTAAGGAAAGGTGTGAAAGAACTGTAGTAATATTTGTTCTGTATTCTGGTTAAATATGGGGTTTAACTATTAATGCTTTCTTTTCCAATTATCCCCTCTTTGAACATTCTTACTCCATAGTTACAATGCAGCACTTTGCGCCAAGGTAAAAGTTGAAGATGGGCATTGACAAACATTGCAAAAAAAAGTTCCATCCTGTCCTCATCAGATGCCAACCCTCCACAATCCAGCAAATCAGTTTTTCATATATTCAGTGAATAAAGGGGTACCCTGGAAATATCAGTGTTTGTTGTCCATATGATTTGTTCCTGACCAAGTGCCGTGGTGGACCGTTGGAGGGCAGTTGAGTCATTAGTGAGTCTGAGGTCAGATACATGTCAAATCAGATAAGAATGGCAGATTTCAGTAAAGGATATTACTGAACCAAAAGGGCTTTAACAACAGTCGAAATGTTTCTTGTTCACAATTACTGATACTAGATTGATTTATTTGCTAGAATTTAATTTCCCCATATACTATGGTGGGATTTGAATTCTTGTGTCCAGATCAGTAGTCAATGCCTTGATTACTAGTGCAACAATTTAACCACTATGCTATTGTATCCTGTCGTAGTGCTTTAACCAACTGAACATGAAATCATCACTAATTATCAAACCTTGTATCTTTCTGGTTGGTTGGTTCTGCAGTCAATAAGAACATAAATAGGAGTAGGCCATTCTGACTCTGCTATGCCATTTAACCAAGTTATGGACGATTTATTTCAGCAGCATTTTCATGGTCAATCCCCCATATCACAATATTCTACTATCCTGAAATCTTATGATCTTGAATGAATAAATTCTAAGGTTTAAAATTGTTTTGCTGTCTTTTTGGTAGCCTACATCATGATGATGAAGGAATATTCTACTTTGAAAGTGGTTACATTTGAGAGCTTGTTCTGACTTCGGGACAAAATATTTTTTTCTTCATATGGAGTTTCCTTTGACATTTATTTCATTTGCTTTACTAATTTAATCTGAGGAAATAATTTCCCTTTGATTAGTTATGAAGAAATTGTTCACTTCAGATGTTTGAGTGACACCTCTTGGCTATCTTGCTGCACCACTGGACTTCATTAGGAGAGCCATGCGATAAATGACGATCTTTCGCATTTCGCTAATCTGAGATGACATTTGGAGCTTGAGTATGAGACATAATATAAGGGTGTAATATTTCTTAATGCAGCATTTTAGTTGATCAGGTTGTATCCTACCCTACTACTCGTACAGGGGCTTGGAGCTTTTATATGCTCGCTCATTGCAGGTTTTAGATGTTGCTAAGTTATTGTGAATATTAACGTTTCCCTTACAGAAGAATAGTGCACTAAATTTGCACTAAATCCCCCTCTCATTGCAGAAGAATAGTGCAATTTAATTGCTGCTTTTCAGTGGCTTGTGATTTCATTTATGGGATCCAAATATTACAGTCTTCAATACTTGACATTTTTGAAATGGTGTACTGTCACTGAATTGCACTGTACAAGCTGATTGTTTCTTTGTGCTATACTACTACATGAGTTACAGAATAAAGATTAGCTGCACTCTTGTATATGCCAAGACAGATGGAACAATTGCTAAACTTATCCACTGAACACCTACAACTAATAAGTTTCAAATATGTTATTTCACATCTTTGAACTCTAAGCCCTGAGATGCACCTGACTCTACTAATCCTTGTACTCAGACCAAATAAAATGTTCTGTTGAAGTTCTTCATCTGGCTTTGTGCTCTTGTATATGAACTGTTCTTGAGCCAGAAGCCTTCAAAACTGGAAGTTACTTCATGTTTGTAATCATTAGATGGTCTGTTTCACTAGTTTTGACACAAAATATTGCCATTATCAAAAATTTTAAATAAAAATCTATTCTGGCAACACCATGTCAGATGGCATTTGCAGAGAGAGAAATGGCAATAAAGTTTCAAGTTGATGAGATTTTTAATCAGAAAGCACAAATTGGAAATTCAATGATAGCAACATCAGTCGGTATTAGAATCAGCATTTCAGGTAAAAATTCTGCTATTCCCATTTATACCTGCAACTTTGTAGTATCATCCCTGTATCTCTCTGGTTATTTACTTGTCTTTCCTTCCAGCACAGACTTTTTCTTTACTTTTCCAAACCATAATCCCTGCCCCACACCACCCCACCATATACCTTTTCTGCCGTTTAAAGCTCATTTTTGAGATGTAACTTATTGAGTTCTGATGAAAAGAACCATTTGTTTTTATTTCATGTTTCCACAGGTCTCTCCTTTTTATAATGGTTTGCGTGTGCAGAACCACAAAGTACATTATAATTTTGTTCTCTTTGAGCTCAATATCATGCAAAACCCAAAATGTAAGATTAGCTGATGCAGCAATCTAATGTGCTGACATGTTGCAGCAGCTTTTCACAATCATCTTGTCCTCCGTTTCACAAAAGCTTAATTTCTTGGGAAAGTGCAAACTCAGGGCTTGAAGTCTTAGATCAAATTAAGGAAGAGAATTGAACCTACTTGTGTTCCTCATCCAGGACGCTTACATTTCCAGGGTGCCTCAGCTCTCGTGGAAAGTTAATGTATGCACTGAGATCAGCTACATGCCTTGGCTGCTGGTGGTGTTGCTCTAAATGGAAGAGAAGATCACTGTGAAGGATCCGTTTGGGTCCAAATACCCATTTAAAAAGATATTTAATCCAACGAATCATTGTTTTGGCTTGAGATACCCTTTTTTGAAACTTTCTTTAAGGATCCTAGAACTCCCTACAAATATATGGCCTATTTAGAGATCTGTGCAAAGAATAGATTTTGACCTTTCATTCCATTTGTGAAGGACATTTCAGCCTTAAGAGGGATACAGCTCCACTCACCAGGACAAAACCAGGGCTAAATGGGTTCAAATTAGAAAACTGGTTGTAGTCTCTTGAAAATAAAAGGTTAGCTATATTGGATACGGGTAACCTGGAGGGAGAGTTTAAAATAAAATAAGAGCTAGCCTGCTCGAGGGTAATGTCACAAAATGCAAATGTGGAGATTCTCTCTCCCACTCTGTCCCACAGTTGTTTCCCTCCCTTCACACCTCCCCAACAAAAACAAATGGCTGAAGCTAGATCAGTGGAAAGTTTCAAAACTGATGGATTCTTGTTTATCAAGGATTTAAATGTTATGGAAGAAAGGCAGGTAGATCGAACTAAAGTATCGATCAACTATATTCTAGTTTAGTGTTAAAATGGAGTTCAGGGGTCAAATGGTTTCTTTTGGTTTCTGCATTCTCAAGTGTTCATGCTCTGGTGGACTTTGCATATTTTCACTCATTAAAACACTCAAATTAACACATTGAACATGGTTATTTAAATAGAATTATCAGAATAAATCAAATAACATATGCCTGTTTTCAACTTATTGTCTAAATTTTTATCTTTCTCTCGTACTTTGGCAAGGTAAGTAATGTAAAAAAAAATCTATTTAAATTTTACTGGATAAATTGGGTTATGTATTGCAGTTTAAGCCATTGCTATCTGATATTAGGTGTAACTTTGCAACTAACTATCCAAATTGCTCTTTCCAATAACAACCTCTTCAGATCTACATTTTGCATTTTTGCATAATTATATGTGTATGGTTTTCTCTTTCTAATGTACCTTTGTTACTTGTCTGTTGTGGATTTAAAAGTTTATATTCTTGGTTTATATCTGAATAGAACAATTTACTAAAATGATGAATGATCCTTGTACATTATCTGTGCTTTTGCATGTAAAGTAGCACTTTGGTGGTGCAAGTTTAATAGTAAATATTGAATAATAAAATCTGTTGTTGCCAATCCAAAGTAATAACATTGAAGCCTATTTTATGATGTAGTGTCAGTTTTTACTAATTTGATAATTTCCTCATCCCGGGAACCATCCTGATAAATCTTTGCACCTTCAAGGACCTTTAATATGTGCTGAGCCAAATACTCTACTTGGGTTGAGAACTGAATAATACTTCAGTGTTGTCTCTTGCCTCAACTGCATTGAACTTGAGGTGCATAAATTCCCCTGGTGTTAACTGCAGATGGTTCATTAGTCCTGGTTAATAATAATCCTATTATTTTTAGGAAATGCTTTGAAAAAATGTTTTATTATGTTTACGGAATTTGGCCAGTAACATTTCTATTCAGCATACTTTCTTTTCTCCCCAGCGGTTTTGTCTATTGTCGCAATGATGAACTTGAGGCAGGCTGGATTGCCTTTGGCAGTACCACTCTCCTTCACCGGCCTGCCTCCTTTGATAGCAAACCTCATTACATCTTTCAAGTGATCAATCAGTATACCCTGCAGGTAACAATATGTCCTCTAAACTTTTTTTCTGTTGTATGTCATTAACACTGTTGCATCTGATCAATTTTGAAGGTTAGTTTGCTTTGATCTTGTTAGTACAGCATTGCATTACTGACTTAAAACAGATTTAGTCATCTTGTGAATTTCTCTGAGTGAATATTAAAGTTGGACTTTGGAAATTATGTGAAGTTGAACTGATTTTACTTTTCATTAAATGATTTGTTTGCAAAACTGCATTTATTTGTTACAACTTGAGTTTGTGAATATTGCACAGCAAGAAATGCAGACTGTTTACTGGTGAATAATCCAGTTTATTTCATTTATAAATTGGCAAGTTAATGGTAGTCACTTCCTTATTTGAGTAAAGAGGTTGACTTTGAACCTTAATTTTGAACATATTGCCACTTCTTCAACTATTTGGCATGCAAATGCAAAGTTAACAAACAAAACGTTGCAGCTTTCTCACATGGGAGGGTTAGAATCTATGGCTTTTGAATTGGCATGCTTAGTTCATTTTTTGTGCACTTCAGCATTAAAGATAATATTATTTGAACTGCCAAATGTTGGTTTAATAGTTATCTACATATGTAGCCAACCTTTTATATTCTGAGGAGAACTAGGAAAGTTCAGTATGTATTGCTGTACCAATGTTCATCACATCTCAAAAATAAAAATGTATAGAAACTGCTTTGAGAAGTATGAAGTAGGTAGAATAATTACAAAGGGAAATTATTTACTTGGTAAATATGATTCATGTTTCGTACAATACCTGCAAGCCGTTTAAGTGGTTATGCTACTTGTCAATTTTTAAGCTATTTGCCATTGATGAGGATGAACAGATATCTTGGATGTAACTTTGTTTCTGAAAATAAACTCCAGGGTATTAACTCAAAAGCTTACTAAATATTATCTGCTATTACCTTGAGTATTGTATAGGAAAACAATGTTTGCAATAAGATGCCATTGTACATTGGATGCTTCATCCAATACATGTGCATATGACAACAAACTCAACTTCTGTGTCCTCTAATTCCGTGCTTGTTGTCTAGTTTTAAGGAGCTTCTTTACTACAGTGGAATCTTTTCGTTATTTCAAAGCTACAAAATTTAGCTTTAGCCAAGAGGAAGAGAACAAATTGAGAAAATGCAAGTCTTTGAAATAACAATGATTCAAATGAAGGAAGGACAAGTTGACAGCAAAAATAGAAATAAATGGGTATGATGAGATTAAAGAGATGTGATTTCATGTGCTCAAGTGATTTCATGTGCTTATCATTCCAAAATGTTAAATATCCCTGAATATTTGGCAATATTCAGGGATATTTAACAATTTTGGAATGATAAGCAGAAAGTGGAAGGAGTTGGTATAATAAAGGATGAAATTACTGGTGAAGAATATTTGCTCAGAAGTTAAAGATATTGGGCTAGGTTGGGTGAGGATAAGAAGTAGTAAGGCTGAAAAGTCATTTGCGGGAGTAGTAAATGGCTCCCAGCAGTAGCTCTATTTGAAAGAGAGAGAAAATCAAGAAGTAATGGGGGCTTGTAAGAAAGATGCAGCAATAATCCTTGGTAATTTTAATTATCATATCAATTGGACAAATTGAGTTTATGAAAGTAGCCTTGAACGTGTTCTTAGTGGATTGTTTCCTGGGGGGATATGTTGAAGAGTCAGTCAGGTGTTTTGGTGTTGTATAATGAGACAAGATTGGTTAATGATCACAGAGTAGTAGAACTTCAGTTTCAGTTTGAGAGTGAGCAACTTGGGTGTGAAACTGGTGGCATAAATTTAAAATGCAGTTGCCAAGGCAGGAATTCACTAAAGTGGCCTGGAAATGAAAGGAAACAGTAGCTTAGCAGTGGCAGACAATTAAACAGGTATTTCATTACCCTCAACAAAGTTTAGGAATGGCTCTCTAACAAGGATGCATTTAGTTATGACTACCTAAGGAGGTTAAGGATGGTATGAGATTGAAAGAAAAGGCATACAGAGTTGGAAAAATTACTGATAGAGAAATTTTTAGAAAACAGCCAATGTATAAGGTATGAGAGCAAAATAGCAAATAATATTTTTTTAAAAAAGACAATGGAAGCTGCAGGTTTAGAGAAAGCAAAGAGATTTTTGATGAATTAAATGAGCAGGCAAGAAGTTGGCAGATGAAGTATAATGTGATGAAATGTGAGGTTATTCACTTCGCAAGTGACAGGATTGGTGTAGGCCATCCAGCCTCTCGATTTGTGTTCTGCCATTCACCAAGGTCATGGGCTTGATACCATTTTGTATACCACCTTGATACCATTTTTGTGCAGTATCTCCATGTCCCTTGATACCCTTAACATCTAGAAATCTATCCATTTCTGTTTTGAATGAGCTCTGAGTCTGTGTCAACAACCCATTGGGGTGGTATATTCCAAAAATTCACCATTTTTCCGAGAAAAAATTTCTCCTCATCTCCGTTTCAAATGGCCTACCTCTTATTCTGGATTTCTCAGCCATGGAAAACAACCCCACTGGAATCAGCCTCCGTTCATCTATACTCAAAAGAATATAGACCTAATCTACTCACACTTTCCTCAAGTGTCAAACCCAGCTTCCTTGGAACCAGTAAGGTTAATATTGTTGCAAACCCTCTATGGCAAACAGATCCTTTGTTAGATATGGCAAGCAAAACTGTGCAGAATATTCCTGGTATTGTCTCACTAAGATAATTATATAATTGCAGGAGACATCTTTACACCTTGTTGCAGTGAAGGCCAACATAGCATTTCTCCCTCACCCTTTCAATAAAGGCCAACATACCTTTTCTCCATCCCACTGTCATTCTGACTTGCCTTTCTGTGGCCTCCTACACAGTTCTAACAAAGGCCAACATTAGCTTGAGGAATAGCACTTCATCTTCCATCCAGATATATTGTAACCTTTTGAGACTGAATATCAAAATCAGTCATTTCAAATTATACACACTTTGTTATTCTTCAGAACTGGCCACTTATGCTCAAGGTTATTCATCCCTAATGTTAACTGAGCTTTTTTTCTTTTTCCATGGACTCCAGGTCTGTGGGTATTTCCAGCATTCTCCTTTTGGTTTCAACTACTACTTGGATTTCACAGATTTAATACATCCTTCTGTTTTCTCTTCAGTTTCCTCACTAATCTGTTAACCAGACAGGTCCGTAAATATCGGGGTCACATGGGCAACCCTGGCCTTGCTCCATCAGAGATTTGAGCTATCAACCTCTTCACAACTAAAAGCTAACTTGTTTTCTCACTGTCCTATTCCTGATGAGGGGTTCTGGATCTGAACCATTAATTGCTTCTCTATCTGCAGATGCTGTCTCACCTGCTGAAAGTTTCCAATGTTTTCTGTTTGAAATTCAGAATTCCTGCACCCGCAGTTTGTTTTCATTTTATTCAACCTACCACTTGCTTTAGTTGCTTGCTGAGCCTGCTTGTTGGTTGTCAGTGACTTGTGCACAATATCTAGATCTTTTTGAACATTAACATTATCTTTAGCTCACTGTTTCAAAATATACTCTGCTTTTCTTTGTTGTACATGATTTTTCTACGTTATATTGCATCTGCCTTGTTCCTGTCCTCTCACTCAGTTTGTCTATATCCTCTTGAAGCCCTTTTACATCCTCCTATCCACTATCCCACCTAGTTTATATCATCAACAATTGGAAAATATGACATTCCCCTTAGCCAGGTTGTTGATATAGATTGTGAATAGCTGGAGCCCATGTGGTGATCCTGCAATGGTCATTACTTGCCACCCTGCGAAAGATCTGTTATTTCCCATTCTTGCTTTCTGTCCAGTGATCAATTCTCATTCCTAGCAGGTCTTTTACCCCAATTCCATGTGCTCTAACCTTGTTGACCAACCTGTGTTGGGCCATATTGAATGGAAGAATGAAAAAAACAAAGTCATTTAAATGGAGTGAGTTTACAAAATGTTGCAGTATAGAAGGATCTGGTGGTCCAAGTACACAAAACACAAATGGTCGGTATGTAAGTACTGCAAGTAATTAGGAAAGCTAATGGACTATTGGCTTTTGTTTGCAAGGGATAAGGAATATAAAAAGAGGTTTTGATACAACTTTTCAGTCTGCTAAATATGAAAACCAAAACTGTATACAGACCATGCAGTTTTGGTTTTTGTATTTAAGGAAGGACATGCTTGCATTGACATGCAAGCAGCATCTGTGGGGGAGAAAGAAACTGATGTTTCATATTGAGACCCTGCATTAAAACAGTGGAGAGGGAAGATAGCTGGTATAAAAAGAGGGGGAGGGGGTGTAAAGGGCTGGTAGGTGAGAGGTGGATTGAAGAGGGTTGAGGGATGATGAGCAGAAGGAGCCACATGCTTGAGGAGAGGTGGATTGGGAAAGACAGGTGGGCGATGGGTAGAAATAGACAAGGAACAAAGGGAGATGGTGCTGGGGGGGGGGAGGGTGAAGCTGGAGACAGGCTGGAGGTAATATATGGAACACTGCACCACCTCTTGCACTACCTCTTTTTTGCACTGAAGACTTGTTTTTGCACAATATTTTCTCCCTCTTCACTTGTCTTGTATAATTTATGTTCAATTTATATTCTGTGTGTTGTCTGTACCTATATGCCTGTGATTCTGCCGCAAGCAAGGTTTTCATTGTACCAGTACCTCTCTATACTTGTGCACAGAACAATAAACTCAACTTGACTTGAGTAATGGAACCATTAAGGGAGAGATGAAGGGCAGATGGAACCAAATGGGGGAGGAGATCTGGTGGGTGAAGTGTGTGGGTAGTACTTGGATGGAACCAGGAGGGGGATGAAAATGGGTGAGGGGGGTGCTTGTTCGGTATGTACTTGTTCAGAAGTCTTTCACTAACTTATGCCATAAACATTAAAAGTTTACAGGACAGATAAAAGCACTTGCTGCATTGTGTTCATGTTGGCTCTTTGTTAGAGTTGATGTCTTGGGCAGTCTCTCCCCACTCCAGTCCATCAATCTATCTTGTAACTGTAGTCTCTAATCCCAGAAACCATTCCTGTAAATCAATTCTGGACCCTCTATAATGCCTCTCATCCTCTATAATGTACCAGTTCAGGCTGGACCAGTGTTTTATTAAGGTTCAGTGTAATTTCCATTTTGTATTCATTGATAAATCCCAGAATTGTGTGTGCCTTAGTAACTGCTTTCTCAACCTTCCCTGCCAATTTAAATGATTTGTGTACATGTACCCCCAGGTCCCTTTTGCTCCCACAGCCCTTGTAGAACAATATAATTTGTTCTACATTGCCTCTCCCCATTATTCCAACTAAAATGTATCACCTATTTCTCAGCATTAAACCTCATTTGCCATGTGTCTGCTCACTCCACCAGCCTGTTTAATCCTGCTGCAATCCACCAA
>JARFYF010000046.1:27683484-27699605 GCA_030265395.1 Rhina ancylostomus
AATATATAATATTTTGTACTTGAATCATTTTATGATACTGGATTACTTGGTAAATTGAAGTAACTACTCTTAATTCCTGTAAATGAATTCCTCTAGTTTTGCTTGTCCAAGTTTATATCAAAGATTAAATGTTACTGATCAGAAAATGAGATAGCCTTTTAGCATGCTGAGAACTGACAGAAAGCTTACTTTAGTTAAAAGATAAAGGGATTCTAATGAAAAATGAGCTTTCTTGAGATATGATCCAATACATATCTCAATACATATCTAAATCTCTCCTCAATTTTGTACTGAATTGAGGTTCTTGCCAAAACATGAAGTTTTGTTACTATAATAGTATATCTTTTAACTTAATGATTTTCATCTTGTCAGATTCACTGTATATTTTTAAGATTTTTAGCATTGACAGTTTTTTGCATTATGTAATTAAATCTATTATAGGAATAGTAATAACTCTGAAATGGTTGCATAGCTTAAAACAGGCAATCCCAATGGAATATGCTATTACTGGAAATGAGATCCACTAGTCATCATTCATTACTAAGGAAGGGAAGTAATTTGATTTGAATTTTAAATTGTATTTTGAAGGAAGTATGTGTTTTCACAGTTAAACTCCTCCAAAACACTTGATAGAGTTTGGGAAATTGCTCACTTTTTTTTACTGGAGAGCAGTGAATCCAAATACTGAGCAGCCCTCACCTGCCCAGATACAATATGAAAACAATAAATGCAGGATTTTTTCATTATTTATTTATTGCATGACGTTAGGGTTTTTCTAATTTTTGGAGGACTGAACCTGATTTGCAGCTTTTTTCTGGGATTCCATTCACCACATCTGTTTGGGAGGTTTGGAGTTGTGTTTGCTGTGTATTTGTCAACCTTAAATGGGTTTACTGTTCACTTGAGCACCCATCCTCCAAAGTGCATATGTTTAATATTTGGTCAAAAGAAGTGTGGACAAAGAAGCATGAAAAGATGCATTTTGGAAAAGAATGCAAAGAAATTGTATAGATCAAGAGGCAAAACAAAACTGAGCATGTACAGAGGGCCCTGGGTGTTTATGTACATAAATCTTTGAAAGCAGCAGAGCATGTTGAGGAAGTTGATGAGAAGATGCAAAAGAGATTTACTGGAAAGGTCCAAGGTTTGAGGATATTTCAGCCATAAGGTTAGGCTGGAAAAATTGGTGGTGGTCTCCTTGGAACGTAGAAGATTGAGATGAGATTGGATAGCGGTGTAGATTGTTATGATGGATTTAGATGGGGAAAATACAGAAGTTATTCTTGTTTGTGAATGGTTTGAGGAGCAGGGGACACAGATCTAAAGAGACAACCCATGGATTCAAGGAAAACCTCATTATGGTGAAAATGGTCATTTGAGGCCTTCAAAGGGAAATTGATCAGGTTGGGAGGAAAGTATTTGTTAAAGCTTCAGGAAGAGCCTTCAGAGAAAGTGAGGGAGTGGGATGGCTTGGACTTGATGGGTTAAACAATTTATTTCTATAATTCATTGGTATTGTCATGTACATTAGAAATCAGAAAATATTAACTGATTACTGAAAATTGTAACCATTCAAACCTATTATTGACTTGGATTGATGAATATGCAAATTTACAAGTAATATCATGTAGTTTCTGTGCTGAAAGTAAATTTTGGAAATCTTTTCATTTTCTGACAGATGCCAGTGGCAGGTAGAAGCAAATGGTGCCTTGTCTCCTGCTTTGACACCAAGTCCCTCTCCTCTGCCATTAACTATTGAAGAGGACCGGGAATTCACATATCCTTGCGATGCGCTTGCACCTCCTCCTCCAGTCACTGGGCATTACTTTGATTTGCCAAGAATACGCCTGCCTCCTGGAATAATGGGAAAACTCAGGGAAATATCTGGCCGAGCAAGACCTCAGTTCAGGCCAAGCATAAAGTGAGTGGGGTCCTTTGTCAGTATATATTTTGACAAAGGGACCTGAATACCCTTATATTAGTGAAAGTGTAAATGTTCATAGGAAGAAAGTAAGAGACTGGATTGTTGAATGTTTTAGCTATGTTTCAACTGAGCCTGAATTAGATCTTTACTGACATCCGCACATTTGTATACTTTATAGCAACTGTTAAGGGATAACAATCAAAATGTTCTTCCCATCTTCGCACCCCCCGCCCTCAATCCAAGGCCAGAAATAGCAAATGTACGATTGTCCCAGAATAGATTAGTTAGCAAAGGCTGGTGATCAAAGCTGGGATTTTTGTGATTTTTTTTTACATGATCAGTGTCACACCATGCAGCGTACCTTGAGATGTTCATTTTGACAGAAGTAAAAGCAAAATTTCTATCATTTTAAAGGTAACAACTTGATAAAGTGTATTAATAAATGACCCTCTTAGATTGCACCTTGACCTTAAGAGCTAGAAGCCCATCTTTCAAGTTACAAGTTCCATAAATCAGTCTCATTCTCTTTCTTGATAACTTGTTGCAAATTCCTGCGATTATGTATTGCTGAATATGATAGCTTTGTTAAATATGCTGACCATGTGCTGATAAAGGATCAGGGTCATTGTATTAGGCTGTCAATAAGCTGTGCTTATGTAAGAGCATTGTTTGATATGTTTTTTGGACTGAGACACCACTTATAGAATATCTAGAGTTTTATTTATCCATTTTTGAATTTATTCAGGTACTTTTTTTTAACTTAAAAATGAAGAGTGATTACTCTCTCCCTACTGACGTTTTTACCTCTTTGATTGCAGGGAAGTGATTCAGCCTGATGTGATGGAAGAAATGGTAGTGTCATGTGTGATCAAGCATTTGAATCTGATTGATGCGCTGCAGTCTCTGATTAATTTTCAATATCGAGAAGAGCATTTGGAAGAATATGACCTTCTGTGTAAAATAATGGGGGAAACATTCAAAAAACTTAATGCTATGGAGAGGCAACTTCAGGTATTGTTGGGGGACAGAAAAGAGCATTGTATGCTGGTTTTTGGTGGGTTTAGAATGGAGGCATTGATAGCTTTGGGAAAGGAGTATGAAGTGGAGGATCTAAAGGAAATAGATCAGTGGGAATCTTCATTTGTTCCCTCGTACCTTCATAAATATGAATTCAGATAAGATCATTTGTGAACAGAATTTTGTCTGTGATGGAAGTCCATTAATTAATGTTGAATTGAATAACAACTTTTTCTTTGATATTTTTCAGTGATAGTAATATTAAACAGCTGAAAAGTGCTCAATTACCTTTCTTTTGATCCAGTTCCACTGTACAAATGAAAAATTGAGTTTATACTCAGTGTCTCACCTTTAACGCATCCATAGTTGAATAACCTAGCTGTAGTTGAATACCCTTATTCCTCCTGAGAGAACTTCTCACTCCTCCTGGATGTGTATCCAGATGTTTTCTTATTTCAGGTATTCTTAAAGATATTCCATTGTTACTGTTATTTTATTGTCTTGTAGAGTGTAGCAGAGCTTGAGCAGAAGTGGCAGAGTGAGATAGAAGACAGCCAGCAAGGAAAACTGGAAAACAATATACCATTCTTCCATGACTTTCACTTCAATGAGGTTTGTATATGAATATAAAATGATGAATGTAACCATTGTTCGTGACTTAACACCTAACTTGCTGACTTTTCAGTGTTGGGTCTTAATTTTGGTCAGTAGGAAGTTAATCCAATCTGTTAATTAATCACTATCAGAATCGTGTATTGTTTGTGTTTTCATCTGAGTGTCAGTGTGGGAGATGAAAGGCATCTTGGTGGTCTTGTGTGCTGTTTTGATTGTTGGGAGATGTAACATATCAGAGTTTTAAATTGGTAAGCATTTTAAGGCTTGGATATTTAAATCTCAATGAATATCTGACTTTGTGTCTTTTGGGTTGCCCTCAAAAATGGGTTGGTTGTAAAACTTCATTATTATGTGTTCAAAAACAAAATGGCTACCCATTCTTCAACACCAAATAGCATGTGTGAATAGCTAAATTGTTTTGGATAATGTTTGAGTAAAGAATATTGACCAGAATGGCAGAGGGACTTTAGTGCAATGAAATCCACATCCACTTTGTTCCTGTTTAACATGCAATCTTAGATGAGATCTTTCTTGATATTTACCTAATATCAGCTTCTGTTTTATAACAGAGTCCCACAGTGAGATGAAAGTGAAATTCTTATAAATGGTATTCTTGATGATGAACTTGCGGAAGCATTGATCTTGTGTAACAATCCAGGAGTGAATCACATTGGTTAAGATTTGATGAGTTGATGCTAAAATATAAATTCAATAGTATTGTTTTTCTCCAGAGTAAAATGAAGGAATTAGAACTGCTGTGCTCCCTGAAGGAGATGCCATTTGACTGTAACGATTTGGAGAATGTTGTCCTTTTGTTAAGGTAAGATATTCATTGCTCTGCTGCTTGTGAATAAGTGAATTAGAAGGAGTGCAATATCCTTCTCTATTGAATTGCCTGGCATCTGTCACCTGATGGATTGTTCCTTTAGCAGTGACTACTCAAGATGCTGATTGGCTACCAGAATCCTGAAACCACAAAACTAACTAGCATTAGCAACCTGAAGGAATGAGTTAAGATAGAAAGAAAACACATATTTAAAGAATACTTTTGTACTGAAAGCATTAATATTTTCTGTAGCTTGTGGTCTAAGTAAACTTCCCGATTAGAATTGTATTGGTTTAGTTTTCACTTGACGAACCTTAAAGCATTTTTTGGAAAGTGACTGGTTTGGTTGTTTTTTTAAAAAAAATAAAAAAGTGTGCACTACTCTCTGCATCACGGAGTATATACATTTCTCTATGTAGTAACGGGCACAGTAGCGTAGTGGTTAGTGTAACGCTATTAAAGCACCAGCGTCCTGGGTTCAGTTTCCGCCACTGTCTGCAAGGATTTTTATGTTCTCTCTGTGTCTGCATGGGTTTCCTCTCGGTGCTCCAGTTTCCTCCTACATTCCAAAGACGTACGGGTTAGGAAATTGTGGGCATGCTATGTTGGTGCCAGAAGTATGGCGACACTTGCGGGTTGCCCCGGAACACTCGACGCAAAAGATGCATTGCAATGTGTTTTGATGTACGTGTGACTAATAAAGGTATCTTATTTTGTATGAAGGCCAAAGAGATCACTTTGTGGCCTTATGCAAGTGAACTTGCCATCTGATTTTGAAACTAATATCAACTTCCATGTATTTCACCTATAATGTTGGAAGGACATCCCAAGGCATTCCACAGGGGCATTATCAAAAACAAAAGCTGTTGAGCCACGTAAGAGACATAGGGTTACTTCTGTTACGGAAGTAGGTTTCAGGATCATCTTAAAAGGGGAAAGAAAGATGGTGAGAGGTATAGAGGGGGAATTTCAGACCATAGTCTTGACAACTGGTGGTATTATTAAATTTGGGGTGTTAGAGTTGGAGTGCAGCTATCTCTGAGGGCTCTGAGGGAAAAAGTTAAGAGACGACAGAAGGCAAGATCATGGAGATATTTGAAATGAGAATGAAAATTAAGGATTTGCTTATCTAGGAGCCAGTGTAGATTGATACAAAAACCTGAAAGCACATACCACCAAGCTCGACAGCTTCTATGACGCTGTTACAAGACTATTGAATGGTCCCCTTGTATGATAAGATGGACTCTTGATCTTAGTCTACCTCATTTATGACCTTGCACCTTATTGTCTTCTTGCACTACACTTTCTCTGCAACTGTAACCCTTTTTTGCATTTTATTATTGTTTTCCCTTGTATTACCTCAATGCACTGTTATAATGAAATGATCTGTATCGATGGCATGTAGAACAAAGTTTTTCAATGCACCTTGGTACATGTGACAATAATAAACCAATTTACCAATTTAAGTATGAAAGGGGGGTGTTTGGGTGAACAAGACAATTTGGATCACCTCAGGTTTGTTACGATTGGATGAGGGAGACCAGCCAAGAGAACATTGAAATAATTAAGTTTAGAAGTAACAAAGCTGTGGATGAAGATTTCAGCAGTGGATCAGCTGAGGTGTGGCAGAATTGGACAATGTTGAGGTGGTTGGATTAGCTGACCTTAATAGAACAGATGTCAAAACCAAAACTTGACTCATGATCAAATATGACACCAAGCCTGCAAATGTCCTGGTTAGGGTTTGGATTAAAAACTATGTTGCTGGCCTGTAACAAGAAGAAATGGCCCTGGAGACAATAGCTTGCTTGACTGGTGTCGCTGCATGTTTTCATACTCATGAGACTAAATTTCAATTGGAATATAATTATTAATGCTGCTTTTTTTAAAATCTGATCCCTAATTTAAAAAAAAGTTTGTTTTTGTGCAGAGAGAAATTTGGTCAGGAGGTGAATTCTTTGGCACCGAAGTCTTCGCATTCTTTATCAAAAACAAAATCTTTGGTTAAAAGCCTGATGAACCGAGCTGAGCTATTGTTGCACGTTACGATAGCAGCGCAGTCTGGTCTGACGAGGAGTATTTCGGGGACCCCAGCCGATACACCAGGTACTGAAATGTAAACAGAAAATGCTGTAGATCATCAGTGCAGCAGGTGTGGAGAGAGAAGTTGTTTTAGGTCCATGAGCTTTTGTCAGAACCAGCTAAAGATATGAGGTGTTTAACCAAGTACAAAAGAAGTGGGGAACAAAGGGCTGAGGAGAGATAAATTGACAAAGTGACTGATAGTGCAATGTGAAAGGATCAACAATGGGACTACCAGTGTGAAACAGGAAGGGCTTGGGGAAGGCAAAAGCTTGAACCATTACCAATAGTTACTTCCAAAAATTAAGTGGTTATGATTAGAAATTGCGGAGATAACTGTCAAGTTCCAATGGCTTTGCAATGCCTAATTTAAAGATACAATGTTGTTCCATGAATTTGATTAGAGCAGTTTGTGAAGCCAAGGAGAACCAGGTCAAAATGGGAGTGGGTTAGAGAACTTAAAGTGATTGGCTGCCAGAAGCAGTTTAGTTTGTGGATTAGCACTGGTGTTCAAAAAAGAAATTGCCCAGTCTGCATTTTATTGTACCAATTTGGAGGAACCTAGATTTTGACCAGCAGAGTTCACAAAGTTGAAAGAAATATCAGCAAATTGCTGTTCCGTCACGGAGCATCATGGTCCTGGACACTGGGAATGGAGGAGGTAAAAGATGGTGCTGCATCTCCTGCCTTGCACGAGATAATATGATGAGAAGTGGAGCTGGTGTTGGAGGTTTGGTGAGGGCCCCATATTTGAAGTATTGTAATATGCAAGCACTGATTTGTTGTTAGAGGCTGGTGTGGCAGAAAGAGGACAAAGAATGCTGTTACGATTAAAGGTAAATGAAATGCAGAAACAGAAAAGAGATGGTTTGAGCTCAATCATCCATGAAATGAAATCTTCAGTTGAGGAAAAAGGAGGGTGGCATTGACAGGACAGATAAAACGAAGACTGAGAAAGTGGCAAAAATAATAGTTGTTACAATAAGTAGGGTGCGATGAGTTACATTCAAAATAGCTGTAGGACTTAGTGGGCTTTTGGTCATCTCCTCCTTATACCGTACCTTAGGATTGAGGACGACTTGCTTTCAATCTGTTTTGGGGTGACTTGAGGCCAATGTGGGAATCGAAAAGGCTCTTTCTTCCACAGATGAGCAGGTAGTGTTATTGTGGGTAATGGTCAGCAGCTAATTCCCAGTGAAAGGGCTAGAAAATTCAAGTATGTCAGCTGGAGCTGTTACTGGTGAGGTTTAGTGCAAGATGAAATTAGAAGTGAAGCAGTTTGGGGTGAGAGAATTAAACGCTATTGTCTTCAGTGTGAAAGCAGTAAGAGAGGGGAACTGAGATAAAGAATGTTTCACATTTGAATAGATGCAGTTGGGGGGGCACATGTGGGGTAGTGCAGTCAGTCTTTTTGTATTTAGTACATTGTGTGAACACTACCTTGTTAGTCCTCTTTTGCACTATTTATTTTGTAACTTGGTATTCTTTATGCCTTTGTCTTGCATTGTACTGCTACCATAAAACAACAAATTTCATGACGTGTCAGTGATAATAAACCTGATTCTGATTCTAAACAGATGATATCAGTTTAATGCTGGTATAAATGTTTTATCTGTTCCTATTCAACAGGAAAATGTTGAATATTGGTCCTGAGTTTGAAACATTCATACATGCCTAAGAACAAGAAAAAAAGACAAACATCTGAGATGCTTTGAGTTGATGCTGCTTCTGTTATAAAAATACACAATTTTGCCATTGGACAATTGAAATAGAATATGATTTGATGTCCAGTTATGTGGCTATATCATGGAAAAAAAAACACTTGTAAGATGTGTGGTATTGGCCCATGAACTAGGCATGAAAAAGAACTGCACGGGATTGCTCAATTAGAATCAAATCCATGTTGCTGTTAGAAACTACCTTTACCCACTGTGTTTAGCTTTTGACATTGCAGCTGGAAAGAGAAACATTGGCAGTGGTGTGTACTTGAAACTTAAAAATAGAACTATAGAATAAATCAGTGCACGATGCACTGTTTCAACTGACAAGCACAGAAATCATATTACTTATGCAAGTATTTGGTCTTTATTTTTCTGACATATACATGCTTATTTTACCAGCATGCAAATCATCTTCTGAAACCAAGGTGATTTCTCACACTGTTCGCCAGCCTGTCTTCCTACGCAGTATGTCAGCACCCTCTGACCTGGAAATGATTGCAAATGAGGATTTAGAATTCACTCGAGCCAGTCAGAGGTAAAGAAATAAGTGAATTTAAATAAGTTTATCATAAATCTCAGTATTGTTGCAATTATGTTGTTTATTTTCCTGAACAATTTCGGATTAGCCTTTTTTTTAAATTCATTTATCGAGAATTGGGTGTAACTGACAAGGCCAGCATTTATTGTCCATCCTAGTTGTCTTTGAGATCATGATGGTGAACTACCTTGAACTGCTGTAGTCTTTCTGGGAACACAGAATGTTGTTAGGGAATTGCAGGAAATCCAGCAGCAAGGAAGTAACAGTAACGTATTTCCAAGGGAGAATAAAATGCTGTTTGGAGGGGAGCATGCTGTTGGTGATGTTCCCATTTATCAGCTGCCCTTCTTTATGGTTGTAGAGGTTGCAGGCTGGGGGCTGCTGTTGCAATATCCCAGACCAGTAACTGGAGCATGTAGAAGGTACATGCTGCAGCCACTGTGTCAGTGGTGGAGGGAATGAATATTTTGGATGGTGGATGGGTCCCAGTCAAAAGAGCTGCTTTGGATGGTTGTTGAGCTTCTATTGAGCGTTCTTGTAGCTGTATTCATCCAGCAAAGCAGAGTATCCCATCCTGATGCACTTTGTAAATGGTGGAGTTTTGGAGTGTCAGGCGGCAAGTCACTGGCCATGTGGTACCCAATGTCTGCTCCTTTTTATTTATTATTTTAGTTTTTATTTTTATAACAAGCATTTATGTGGCTTGTCCAGTTCAGTTTCTGGTCACTGGTGGCCCACAGGATGTTGGTGGTGGGGGACTTGAATGTCAAGGGTAGGAGGTTAGACTCTCTTGCTGGATGGTCACTTTTGTGGCATGAATGTTACTGGCCACTTATTTGAATAAATTTTGCCTTGGTCATTTTGCATATAGGCACTGACCATTTTGTTTGTGAATGGAAATGGACATTGTGCAAGCATTGTCAAATGCAGATTGAATGACTGCTTTGCACAGTGCCTCCATTCAGTCTGCAAGGGTGACCCTAAACTTCCAATTGCCTGTGATTTTAATTATCCATCCACTCTCACTCTGACATTAGTCTTTTGTCTTGCACTCTTCCAACTAAGCCCATCTTAAACTGGAAGATTTAACTTTTTTCCCCCCTCTATGCAGATCCTGCCTGACCAGCTAAGTATTTCCAGCATTTTTATTTTTAGTTTGGATTTCCAGCATTTGCAGTTTATTTGATTAATGTTCAACAAATACATATTTTTGATGACCTGGATGCTTTAAATCTATTGTAGAAGCACATTGCCCATTAAGAATCACATTATTTTAATATCAGTAGGCCATTTTTGGACTATAGATGTCTGAGTATTTGTCTTGTAGGAGGCGCCATGGGAATAGTCATCGGAGCAGCTCCTTCACTCTGCTTCAGTCCTTAACTATTGAGGATAGCCGTGACAAGCCAACATATAGTGTGCTGCTTGGGCAACTCTTTGCTTTCATTGGGACCAATCCTGACCAAGCTGTAAGTGTTAATCTTTTTTGATAATTATACTTTATTTCCAAGTTTATTGCTTTAGATAATATATTAACTATAATTTGGTTTACTAAGCTGTTGTAAGGCCAATTTTTGGAAGTTGTGACAAGCTATTGGATAAAGCATTATTTAATGGAAGGTTCACTTCATTTTTCACTTTGCCTCCAAATATGTCACCTAACACTGTGCATATATAATGTCGTCACTTTAAATTAATAAATCATCTTTGCTTTAAAGAGGATTCATGTAATATTAATAATAATCTCTTTTTGTTGTTGAGAGTTATATAAATAGCTTTCAAAAGTTATGACTTTTTTATTTAGGTGTCAAGCAGTAGTTTTCTTTTAGCTGCTCAGACCCGATGGCGGCGTGGCAACACAAGGAAACAAGCGCTTGTACACATGCGTGAACTGCTGACGGCAGCAGTCCGCGTTGGTGGTGTCACGCATCTGGTGGGACCTGTAACCACTGTCCTTCAAGGTGGACCACGGTAAGTTGTTGACCAAGATGAAAGATGAAACGAAACTACTTATTCTTTATGGTGACAAAGTAAGCTTCTGGGACATCATAGCACATTGACATTTCTTCTTTGACATTCCTCTTAGCTTATGAAGCCCAAGGACTGAACAACTATGGAAATGTAAGACACTACAGATGCTGGAATTTGGAGCAAAAAAAAACAAAATGCTGGAGGAACTCAGTGGGTCAAGCAGCATCTGTGAAAGGAAATGGATAGTCAATGTTGCCAGTTGAGACCAGTTGAAGGGTCTTGACCCAAAGTGTCAACTGTCCATTTCCCTCCTTAGAGGCTGCCTGACCCACTGAGTTCCTCTGGCATTTTGTTTTTTGCTGCTGAATAACTATCCCTTTTTAAACAACAGCTATTTTATGCTTATTGTGGGGAAGCTAATTCAGATGAATGGAACTTGTCTTTCTGTTCTATTCTAGTCAAGGGCTCAACCCCAACTACAGAAGAGCAAGCCGCAATGCATCAGTATTGATTTTTTTTTCATACCAGTTGGCTTTGGCGCTGATTTAGGGCCAGCGGCATGTGGACTGAAGCTGTTTCGCTGATATCACGGTTATTGTGAATATTGTGTACATTTTCACCTCCCTTCCTCCTACCTTCTTTGCGCTATGCACTATCAGGCATCATACTGCCACTGTTAAATGTAGGGAGAATCTCCCAATTAAATGTCGATGTTGCTGCTCCATAATTGTCCAAGGTGGGCACATTGCCAACAAAGTGATTAGATTCTTCTTTATTCCCCAGTCTAATCCAATGCATTGAATTCCATTTAGAGCATTTTCCTGAAGAAAGGTTATCATATCTTAATGAAGACTAGATGGTGATTAAAATGCTGGATGGCTCTGTGATACTAACCTATTTCCTGTAGGATTGCAATGAGGGAATATTAAATTTTTAATATCTTTCATAAGTAGGAGAGAAGTTGTAAAGGGATAGATGCAGTAATTACTGGCCAGTCAATCTAACCTTGCTGCTGGTAAATTAATACATTTTGCAGAATTTTTTTCCATTAATAATTTACAAAAATAAGTATTATTCATAAGATATTTAACAAAGTTTGTTCAGTGACCAACATGGAGTTAACCAGGTGAAGTCGATGAAAAGAATAAATTTGGTTTTGTCAACATGGATGTTATTAAGGGTTTTAACATGGCAGATTGCTCAAAAAAAGTTTAAAAGCTCATGAATCCAAAGAAATTGACTATTTGGATTTAAAATGGCAGGAATCAAAAGATGATAGTTAATGGGTAATGTTGACAAGAAGGCTTCATAGTGGGGCTCTGTAGGGCTCCAGTGATTGGGTCCTTTGGATACAATGAATTTAAAGAATTGGATACAAAGGCCATGATTTTAGAAGTTTGCAGAAGATAACAGAGCTGTGTAATTGATAAGAAAATGTTGTGGATTGCAGGAAGGTATCAGTGGACTCGGAAAACTGATAAAACAATCGGGAATTATCTGGTGATGCATTTAGAGGGGGCTAACAAGGCAGTAGAAATGGAGTGGAAAAACATGACCACAAACCACTGAAAGTAGCAGGGCAGTAGATACAAGAGAGGGAACAAAAGAGATTTAAGATGATATAGGCAGGAATATGTGAATTTTAGTCACGAGGAAAGATTAGCTAGGCTGAGTTTTCTTTGGAACACAAGATGCCAAAGGAGGATCTAATTGGGGGTCCTAAATGGAATGAGCCAGAAGCCCTTCTTGGCAGGTAAATAACCAGGGAATTTGGATTTGTAACTATTAATGGAAGAATGAGACAGAACTTGAGAGGAAATGTTTAGAACCAGAGGCTAGTGACTGTGTAGAACCAGCAGCCTAAATATTTTCAGGTGGAAGTCTTGTTCTGTTTTTGAAAGGTACTTGGGTAGGCATTTGAAATGCTTTAACCTACAAGGTGACAGGCCAAGAAAAAGAATGTGAGATTAGGCTAGATCATTTTTTTTTGGATGGCATGGAAACATTTGGAAAACTGACTTCATTTTTGTGTTGTAAATTTCTGTGAAATCTTGTTAACCAATACATATTAACACTTAAAATTATCTTTAGTCTTAACTATTTTCTCTTCTCAGGATTGAAGAACTGACATGTGGTGGGATGGTAGAACAGGTTCAGGAGGCCTTTGGCGAGACCATGACATCGGTTGTTTCTCTTTGTGCTCGATATCCAATAGCTTGCGCCAACAGTATTGGACTCCTTTGTACTATACCATATACCAGGTGGGGAACAAATGATTCTCATGGCATTTCATTTAGGAGCTGGTCTGCTGGCAAAACTTCCGTTATACGCTGTGTACTTTCATATATAAAAAAATCAAATGACACAGGTGAAATTGTCTTGGTTATTCATCTATTTGGGTGTAGGAAGGTAAAATGTATTTTTGGTTGGGAGTGACGGTAGTTTAAGTGGTTTCATTTCTTCCATCCTTCCCATCAAGGAGTGAAAAGTACTTGCAGACTTCAATATCACTGAGGCTGTCGTCGTTTGTTCAGCTGTCTCTGCTGCTTATCACCTGCATGCCTTATCCCACTCTAATTTCTCTTCTGTCTTCCAGTTCTCTCTGAACTCCAATTATCTATGATGCCCAGCTTTTGTCCTCTTCAGACTCTTTTACTAAACTTTTGATCATACAGCTTCTTCCCTGACCCTATGGTAACTGATGTATATCTTGGGTATTGATACTGCATCTTCCCCCAAGTAACTCACTTTTCACCTCTATGTCCTGGAAAACTATTACTGTATCTCCAAGCTTTAGTTCATTTCCATTCTTTGAGTATAGTGATGCTCCCTGAATCCATGACCTTAAGTGCATTTCTTTTACTTCTCTCCAATCTGTCCCAACCACAGTACCAAAAATTCAAACCAGAAAAAAAGTCCTTGTGGTAGTGATACATTATCATTATCCATGCTTGCCTCTCTGTAAGCTTTAACACTCATTGTCCTTCAAAGTTTCTTTTAACTACTTCGATAAGACACCCCTTGCTTATAATCATCTAGTCATAGCCTGATTATTTCCAGCAATAGTTTATCTTCCCACTTGTTCGATGTTACCAAAACAACCCACCAAAGCTCTGCAGTTCACACCTTCTCCTTCCCATGTCTGTATGTTGCCCATAGCTGATGTCACCCAAAGACCCAGTGCCAGGTTCTACATATAAATTGCTAACGCTAATGTGTATGTTTTAAACATCATATAATTTCTCCATCACCTTTAAGCTGTGAGACTAGAGTCCAGTCTTGGATGTGCTAAAGTCTCCAAAATCATCACCTTTGCCTCAAGCCTTAAATTTATTCATCTCCTCTGACCACTGTCTTTGGCTCAAGCAGGCTGTTTGAATCTTCAGTATCTGTTTCAAATCTGTCCTGAGTTTCACATATCTGAGGATACTTTTTTTTAAAAAAAAGATCAACTGTTTTTAGCTATTAGAACATGATTTATTCTTCAAATACATAAAATATTTTTTTCTTGAAATATTGGCATTGTGGAAGAATTTACAGATATGAGCACTTACCATTTCTGTAACTAAAACCATGGTTAATCTTTAAACCAAACAGTGAATATATTTTTTGTATTGTTTTTGGGTACTCAAAAATAGTATGCAAACAGTGTGAGTGCAACAGCTTTGTAGTGAATTCCACTCTGGAAAGAAGTGAATGACAAACCAAAAAGGCTGGAAATGGTAAGTGGCTCAACATCCATAGAAAGAGACATGATGCAGATTGATGAGCTTTCATCAGAATAGAAATGTGACGTTGTTTCACTATTCAACCAGTTTATGCTGAATCCCTAAACAAGTTGGACCCAAGATTTACTCCTTGGTCAGTGTAAGCTTTTCTGCCTGAAGCAGCTGTCTTGCCAGGTGTAATACTTGGCCTTCCTGCCTTTTGAATTGGGGAAGGATGACAGCATAGGGTCCAATTGTACATTTGTCCAGGCCATCCCATCCAAAACTTTTTTCCTGAAGTCGATTGACGGTCAGAAGCAGGTGAAATTCCAGAGTGGCAAAAAATAGGGTTTTCAACTTTCCAAGTGGAATGTAGTAGTTATATAAATCACCTTTGTGACAGATTCTGTATACATCCTGATACTGGTTTATGATTTTTGCCTATCTACACTAATTGTTTCTTTGAACCTATGGGGATTATGTATACTGTAAGCAGATTTAATCTTGCTGTAAAAAATCATCCTTTTGTATGTTGAGCTAGAAAACAATGCATCATTTCACTGTTAAAAGGTCACTGTTCTGAAATGTTAACTTTGTTTGATCACAGATGCTGAACTGCTGAGTATTTCCTGCAGATTCCACCCCACCCCCCCCACTGCTTTTTCAAAACCCGCTCACAAACTGAATTATACTGGAGCCATTATGTGTGGTTTGGGTGGCATTAGCAGCATACAGAATCAGAATTTGTGCAATGCATCATTTGAAGGTTAACTGCATCCCACTCCTAGAATTCATAGAACTGACAAATTGCACATGTCTGAAATGTTAATTTTTAACTACTTGTGCAATTGACGTGTGATACTTACATGGTCAATGAACTGATATTTCGATATATCATCAGTTTTTGAATGATTTCGCGTTCCAAATGTATGACCAAGTAATCCAAGTAATGCCCTTGATATTCCAGAAATGTCCAGCTGATACAATGTTCATTGTAGAACTAAGTAGAATTTAATCCCTCCGTTGTTCTGCAGAAATTTGGCTGCAATACAATTCAAGCTGCAAGCTTATTTGTGCTATATTTAATGTTATTTGTGATCAATTGCAACTTTTTCTAAAACTTGAGCATTTGATCAGCCATTACATGAAAAATCAATGAGAACCTGCATTTATAAGGCACCAGTAATGCTTTACAGGAGCGTCACTAAACAATAGCCACAAGGATATTTTAGAGAAATAAAGGACTGCAGATGCTGGAATATCTAGAGGGAAAAACACTATGATACTGGAGGAACTCAGCAGGCCAGGCAGCATCCATGGAAAACAGATGCTGCCTGGCCTGCTGAGTTCCTCCAGCATCATAGGATATTTTAGCACAGAAAGACCAAAAGCTCAGTCAAAGAATTGTATTGAAAGGAACATCTCAAAGGTGAGAATAGTAGAGATTAGTGAGTTTTAGTCAAGAAATTCCAAAACAGGGCTTGCAGCTGAAAATACAACAAGCAGTGATGGAGCAGTACAAATCAAGGTGTCTTTGGGAATTAGGTGCGGATAAGAGATCTCAGGGCTGGAGAGGTTTATGGAAAGAGGGCATGATGTGGTAAAGTAATGAATGGATTTGAGAATGGAAATTTTAAATTCAAGGTATTGGTTTATTATTGTCACTTGTACCGAGGTACAGTGAAAAACTTGTCTTGCATACTGTTTGTACAGATCAATT
>JARFYF010000046.1:27824695-27834988 GCA_030265395.1 Rhina ancylostomus
GTGCAATAGGAGAACGTACAGACATGCAAATAGCAATGCCTTTGAATCACTTGTCCTTTCTAATTTAAAAGTTACAAGGGTGGAAGGTGCTGTCAGAGTAGCCTACGCGAACAATATTCATGATGGTGAGCATCCAAGAGATTTACAAGAACGTCGCCTAGGCTGGAGAATTATGGTTATGGAGGAGATAATCAAGATTGGGATTGGTTTCTTTGGAACAAAGGAGACCAAGGGAAAAATTATTTGAAGTTTATGAAGAGAGAAACCTTAACAGCTTAAACAAGAAGGATCTAATTTTCTTAGCAGACACAGCATTTCAATGTTAATTGGTAAATGGTTTGAAGACAATACTAGAGAAAAAAATACTCAATAAGGGGTTCTGACACTTGGAACATGAAAGGTTGGCAGCAGCAGAAACCATCAGCATTTAAAAAGAATCAAGAGAAATGTTTGGAGACATAACCTGCAGGGCTACAGACCAAAACAGGCCTCATTCTATGCCATAAATTTCTATGATTCTATTTTTACCTCATTACCTTTTTTGATGTTTCAGGTACCAGATAGTGTAAAGAATGAATCTATATTTTTTTGAAACAATCAGTATGATAAATAACTTTATAAACAATTTGGATACCAAATCATTCAAATTTGAATCTTCTGAATTGCCATGGAGACTTTGGATAAATATCACTGCTGAATGTTATATTCAATAGTTTGGACATAACTATTCCACAAGCTTTGTCCAGAAACCAAACTTTTAGACTCAGGCAGACAAAGCAGCTTTTTAAAAGACATACTTCAGCAATTTCCTGAAGTAATCATCCAAGTTAGTCTCTTACCAGTTGGCGCATAGCCGGGTTTCCTCAGCCTGACCTTCAGACATGGTTTCCTTTGTTCAAAAAGCTACAAAGCAAAATAGACAAATAGATTAAGTACCTGATTATGCTTTGATGGTGGAAAACACCTTGCAAATAGGATACTGACAAAAACAGGATTGTATCTATTTTACATCAAAGGAGGATACATCGCCAAGCGTTTTCTTTCTACCTTATCCTCCATCCCAAAGGAATGTTCCCAGTCTTCCTTCAAACTATATCTTAAGCCAAAGTTCAGGAAGCAAATAATGAAGTGGAAGAAATACCCAAGCTTTGTTAATCATTATTAATAATTAACAATAACAGAATGCAAAAGTCACAATTCACAAGTTTAAACATTTTGCCCCACCAATGATAAACAGTACCTCCACACGATTTTGCTCTACTATATTTTCCCTTTGTAAGCCAAACAGAACAATATTAATTCACAACAAACACCCCAGATATAAATAAATGCAGCTTTTGAATTGACTCTGCTCAATTACTTTGCTAAGTAGTCCTTTGTCCCACTTAGACTTCCACACAATTACCATGACAAACTCTTATACCCTGTCAATCTGCAGTAAGGACAGTCATTTTAACAAATTATACATGTCAACCAAGAAAAACTATAAATTCTTAGGCTTCAAATAATTTTACAAATCATCAACCAGCTTTAAGAATCTTCTCAGCAAGCTAGTTAGAAGTTCACAAAGACAGGATTTCAATTAACCTGAAATGTCTTCTTTCTAACATATTGTAAAACTACAGAACTGCCTGACCAATTAACAATTGTAACCTGCAGCTAGATGCAGGTTCAGAACAATCCCCCATTCAGTCACCATTGACCATATTCACCCACTTGTGTAACAGTAACCAAAGCATCAACTATGTCACTTTTACCAGTAATGTTTTGGATAAATTTTTCATTCCAGAAAGGATCTTAGCTTTTCCCTAGGATTAACATGCCAACACTATCGCCTTCAAGTAGCAAGCTCAACTTAAACATTCAGTACTTCTACTTTTAGTTTCTATTCCCCCTCTCCCACAACAGGAAGTTTAAATTATGTGAATGCAGCATGATTTCTTGGCTTCATTTCAACAACACTGATTCATAGACCAGAAAGAATTGTGGACTATATATAAAAAAAATCACATAAATTTCCAAAACATCAAAGAAAATCTGCTGCAACCAAACTTAAAGGACTACTGTGAAACTGCATTTCAAAGACGTCAAAACTTAAAGGGCTTACTCTAGATCATGTGTAGCATGCAGAAGGTTAATATTTTCAAATTACTCTATTTAAAAAAAAATGTTCAGATGAAAGACCTGTAGAATTGGACAACAGGGTCTTGATAATTCTTTGTGCAATTATATCCACTTATCTATTAATTTGGGTGAAGTTTCTGCTTTTAAATATTTTTCAAAAAGAACTATTTCAGATACCAAGAAAAGTTTGTTTTTTTTTCCCTATTTATGCACTCTAACATTTTAAATGAAATATTGTTACACCATTCATTGTGCCATCCCATGATGTCAATGGCACAAGTGCAAAGAGAAAATAAAATCCAGTGATGGAATAAGGACCACCAATAGATTGCTGCTCTGGGATGGTACATATTGAAGAATATAATAATACAATTGTCCAGTTCCTCTAATGGCTGGTTCGATGAATGTGTCACATGATATTGACCTACAATGATCAAGTAGGTCAAAGTTTTGGTCTCAAATATGTATTGAATTTGATACATGAGGACTCAAAAATGTATTAAAATTAGCTTAATTAAATTTGGCAAAAAGATGGTTTTAATAAAAAAAGTTTTATTGAATAGAAAACTATTAAGTTTTTGATTTGCAAAACATCACAATAATGAGGAAAATGGAAGATAAAATATTTGAATTCCATGATTATTATCAAAATTATTTATTAATTATTTGCCAAATGGCAGCTTCCAGGATTATACCGAGGGGTCTAAACACCAAGTTTGTATTCAGAGTACAGAAGTTATTTTAGTTTCGCTGGCAACCACTCTAGCAGCAATGAGACTGTATTGGCTGGGACTTTTTCCCTGAAGCATAGGAGATCAAGGGGTGACCTGATAGAGTATATAAAATCATGAGGGGCTTAGATAAGGTGAGTAGTCACAGTCTTTTCCCATGGTAGTGGAGTCTAAAACTAGAGGGCATAGGTTTAAGGTGAGATAGAAAAGATTTAAAAGGGACCCGAGGGACAACTTTTTCCACACTGAGGGTGGTGGTACATGAAACAAACTACCAAAGGAAGCTGTAAAGGCAGGTACAGTATCAATGTCTAACTAACGAACATTTAGACACATATACAAATAAGAAAGGTTTAGAGGGATATGGGCTAAATGCAGACAAATGGGACTTGCTCGGGTAGACAAGTTCATTGGCATGAACACGTTGGGACAAAGGCCCTGTTTCTGTGCTGTAAACACTATGACTCTATTAAACAAATAAAATAAAAACACCAAAACTGTTTTACTCAGGTATTCTCCTCCTCCTACAAACTCACCACATGTTGCCTATGTCACCCTCTTCTGCAGAACCCAATTCATGTCGGGGTGTCACTCTACATGTGCCACATCAGCAGCTGCCCAGTCTCAGAATCATCCATTCCCCCAGCGTGAAATAAGAACGACAGCAGATTCTTCAACCATAACAATCAAAACAACACAACTCAATTTGTCTTTACCTAAAACCTAACCATATATTTTCCACTATGGATTGTTGGACACAATTCAAGAGTATCAACTCAGGCCGACTTTCCCTTGCCTTCAAATAGCAAGGCTAATTGCAGCACCTAGACTCAAGTCTCTATTAACTCAGCACTGAACAACCAATAGTTCCTAAACTCTACAGCTACATTAACACCGTTCTAGCCTCTTGTGGATTTCATGTAACCAGTCAGTCATGGCACAAATATTGATTTGCTGTATTCACCAAAGCAAGAAAGACCCTAGTTAAAAATCTTCTGAATTTGACAAAATTGCAACTAACCAATTTGGCCTGAATTCATACGCTGGAAACAAAATAAAATCAACACAGAAATGTTGGAAATACTTGGCAGTCAGAAAACAGAGAGACCCTTCTGTAGTTATTGAAATTTGTGTTGCCTCCTTTCATAGAGTAGTACAGCATAGAAAAGTGCCCTTTGGCCCACCGCACCCATGCCAACCATTTTGCCCATCCACACTAATTCTAATTGCTGACATTAAGTTTCTATTACCTATGCCTTACCCATTCAAGTATGCGTCTAAATGTCTCTTAGTGATTGTTTCAGACTCCACCGCACCCTCTGATGTCACATTCCAGATATCAACCACAGTGTTAAAGAAAACTTTCCCCACAGATCCCCTTTAAAACTCTTCCCTCTCACCTTAAACCTATGCCCTCTTGTTTTTGACATTCCTACCATGGGAAAAAAAGATTCTGTCCGTCTACCCTTTCTATGCCCCTTATAATTTTTATGCATCTTTATTAGGTCATCCCTCAGCCTACTTCACTCCAAGGAAAAAAGCTCAGCCTATCCAATTTCTTCTTATAATTAAAGTTTTCCAATCCAGTCAACATCCTGGTGAATCTACTCTGCCCCCTCTCACGATCACCTTTCTTGAAGATGATCATAATTACAGCACATCTAGGGTCACCTGATGCATCCTTTTGACAGTCAGGAGCGATGATGAGGCTGGACCAGATAGCTTGCTGTGGAATGGAGTTGCAGGCCGGAATCACAATTGAGGGTCCAGCCTCTACCACCTCCTCCCACTGCCCAAAGAGCTGGCCTCTGTCCTCCATCTCCAAATCACAGCAAGAATTCTGTCCACCCAGAGGCACAAAGAACATGATCTTTACCACACATTAACTCAAAAAGAAATACAGGGAGCTGCATCAACTATTTTACGTGGTCATTTATGACTTCACAAAAGCCTTTGACTCCAATTGAGAAAGACTGTGGAATATCCTTCTCAAATTTGGCTGTCTGTCAAAATTTGTCTCCATATTGTGTCTCCTATATGATGGCGTGCAAGCTGTTATTTTAACCAACTAGTCCACAGCAGACCTAATATCAGGCCAAATGGGTGGCAAGCAAGGCTGTATCATCACTCTGACACTCTTCTCAAATCCTTCTCACCACAATATTTTACCTCAACTTAAACAAGTTTTCAGCTGTAGTAGTATTGAACAGGACTTTTGGAAATCTGCTCAAACTGTGTGACAACCATTCTAGAACGGAGGTCATACCAACTTCGGTCACTAAGATGCATTATGTACAGTCAAGGATGTGCAGAGATGGAGAAAAAGCTCCAAATCATTGTCCACTCATTCTTCGAAGAGTAAGAGAATGAACATTACACTTAACATTTGCAAAACAAAGAACCTCCAACAAACTTCCCCAATGGCTATCCAAATCCAATGACTGTTCAAAACAGGAAGGAGCAACGGGATGACAATGAGAACCACATTGATTTATGGGAAGCTCAATGAGAATGGCAGAAGGAGCACACTGCCTTGCCAGTTACCCACTTACCCCATCAAGCATTTGTGACAGTCTGCAGGTCTTGAATTGGCTTTATCAATAACCTTGCAACCCACAGAACTGGAGAGAAAACAAGCCATCCTCAACCCAGAGGAACTTTATCTGAGAAAGAGATTCCATGATTCTTTCATATAAATTAGTTGAAAGGGTTTAAACCTCCAGTTGTTCTTTTTGTAACATTGCTGGAAGTGGTTGTGCAATTTTTAAAAAACTCGCAAGAGTAGTGCGATAGAAGTCTGTCAAAACAGCAGCTGCAAACCAATACCTAACATTCTTAGCTATCAGAAAACAGTTCTTACCAGAAGTAAGAATTGCATTGCAACAATAATCTAACACCATACTCCTAAACTAAAACAAGATCTATATGGATGTCATTTTGGAAAAGGACACATTGCAGGTCAGCGAGGGAAAATAAAAAATCACCTTAAAAATTTTAGGGCATTATTGAATTTAAATCACAAGTCTGAATAAAGTGCTATCCCTGGCCTCTGCCAATTACGTCACCCGAACCATCCCAATAATGGATCCCTTCTGACGTCACTAACAGAATGATTCATTCGACAACAGGGAAGTCGCGGGTTTCAAAGGGAAAATAAAAGGCACTCGCAAGATTACAAATCAAGGAAAAACATAACAACTTGCATCGGTTTCTTTGGCAAGTGGGGGGGAAGGCGGGGAAATTCAATCGAGTTTCAACTTCGCTGCAGAGGACATTCACAATTCCTTCCCTTAAAAGGCATTTTAATATCGGGATTGCATTTTGATTAAAAACGACTGGTTTTTTCATGTTTGGGTTTATAAAAGTACTGGTTTTCGGTGACCCTGGGGGCCCGCCGGGCGGAAGCAGCCGCTGTCGCACTCACCGTCCTCGGCCGTAAAACCCCCTTCAAAGAGTCCAATGTATGTGAGGCGGGGCAAATAAAATAAAAGGTCCAGGGTACCACATAAACTAACACAAAATTTTACAAGATCGCTTTTCTAAAAGTCGACCCTGTCGGCAGCATTATTCTCAACGGCAAAGCAAAGAATTAAGTTCACCGCAGCCTCCCCCGGCTCCTCGATGTTTACTCACCTCAGCAACAACGCACAGACAGACACATCGGAAGTCCCGCCTCCGTCGGACATTCGTTGGTCCAACCGGCGCGCACCTTCTCCAGGGGAAAGGCTGCTTCGAGCGTCAATCACCGTGCTGCGCATTGAGGCCTCCACCCCCTTGAATTTGACGACGGCGCTGACAAGGGCGGGATGATCCCGCCGCGAGTGCGGGCTTCCCAGTTCGGTGCGGGACAGCCGAAGTGCGGAGATCTCCATAACCCACAACCAAAGTGATGGAAAAACTTAGCCTCTGTGGAACATTGAATCAGAAAGGTTGGCATTTCAGTTCGAGGACCCATTTGTCTCCATCAACATCTGGCAAAATAAATGGCACTCAGTTCTAAAATTGGTATTAATCCTGTCGTGAGTCACCTAATGTTGGCACGTCAGTCATAAGATTATAATCTTCTTATAATTTACTGGGCTCAGAGGAAAGAGACAGGGATGTGACTGATAGTGTTGCTCTACCACGAGCCAACATTGGGTCAATGGGCCGAATATCCTTGGGGAAATTCAGCTCAGGCAGCACCTATGGAGGGAAATGGACAGTCGACGTTTCGGGTTGAGACCATCAAAACTGAAACGTCGACTGTGCATTTCCCGCCATCGATGCTGCCTGACCTGTTGAGTTCCCCATCTTTTTGGGTGATGCTCCAGATTTCCAGCACCTGCAATCTCTTCTGTATCCTGCTTGCCTGTGATTCAACTAGACACACAAAGTGGTACAACACATCACAGCCGGGTTTACACACGGGATGGGTCTGACTTCTCTTTCATGTTTACCCTTAACCTTCCTCCCCCACCACCCCGCCGAATTTTTCTCTCTTTGAAAAGTAATGATATTGTTTCACAGGCTCCTGTTGTTGCCCATTGGTGTTCATTCATTTTTGAGCCAACAGGAAATCCTGGCATACTGTCCCAACACAATGAAGCCCAGTTTCTGTAATCCTCAACCATTACATGAACATAGACCTTAGAACAGTACAGCATAGGAAAAAAACCCTCAGCCCACAATATTGTGCTGAACTATTTGCTTATGTACATGCATAATACTGGACTAACAATATTAACCTGGAATAAACTGTGGTGGGCTGAAATAGTAATTCTTTTCTCCAGTGAGGTGTAATTGCTTTAAGTTAAAGCAACTAGAACCTGCATTTATATTGCACTTTTACCTTTATTAAGTGTCCCAAAAAATGTTTTCAGAATTGGCATAAAGGTATTAAGAGGGGTTTCCAGATTTTTTGGTGTCTAGACAATTAAAAGTATGGGCATGAATGGCAATGAAAAATGGGGTGATCAAGAATTGGAGAGCCAAGGACTGTGGTAATTTACATTTTCTACAGCATATCTTCAGTACTACATCCTTGCTGCTGTTCTTCAATGCTATACTATCTTACTGCATTTCTCTGTTGTTATACAGTACTGTATTAGTACATAGATATTTTTCACATCCATCACAGTAATCTGTTAGAGGTAGTGCAAAAATAAAAACAAAGATAAATTTCAGGGATTTAGTTGTAGGTAAAGCGTACTAAGATCCAAGGATCTTTGTTGATCCTTGAAGATCTGCTAGCTAAGCCAACAGCCAAGACATTCCAGTGTAATCACAACAACTAGCATCTACCTGATAATGTGCAATTGCCCATGGATGTCCTGTTTAAAAAAAAGACAGGACAAATCTAATCTGAGTAATTCAGTCCACTGTACCCTATTCATCATTCTAAACATTCAGCCCTTCCAGCACAAGCATACAATGGTGGCAGTGTGCAGTATCTATAAATAAGAACACAAAAACAAAATAAATGGGAAAAGCACTAAACCATTTGACCTTTGGAGCCTGCTCCATTATTCATCAAGATCATGGTTGTTCTATCATAACTCCACTATCCCCATATTCCATGATTCCTTTAATATCCAGAAATCTATTAATGTCTATTTTGAATTAATTCAGTGACTATGCCTACACAGGCCACCAGGATAGAGAATTCCAAAGACCCACCACCCTCTGCTTGCAGAAATTTCTCCTCATCTCAGTTCTAGACATCCAACCCTTTTTTCTGAAACGACAATCCCAAGTTCTAGAATCCTCAGCCAGGGAAAACATCTTCCCTGCATCCAGCCTGTTGAGCCCTGTGAAAACTTTGTAACTTTAAATGACTTCTAAACTCAAGAGAATACAGGTCTAGTCTACTCAACATCTCCTCATATGGCAAACCTGCTATTCCTGGAACCAGTCAAGTGAATCTTCTCTGCACACTCTCCACTTGGGGAAGTGGAGGGATGTGTAAAGGGATAAGTGAGCTGGGGAGTCATGGTGAGAGTGGTCCATGCAGAAACCAGAAAGGTTGTGAGGAGGGGAAGATGTGACTGGTGGTGGGATCACATAGCTGGCAGAAATGTCAAAGAATGATATGCTGCATGTATAGGCTGGTGGGGTGAAAGGCAAGCACCAAGGGAACTCTCTTCCTGTTCTGCAGTTCTTTTCAAGGTGTTATAACATCCTTCATTGTAGATTTCAGTATTTTCTCTTCTAAGAATGTTAGGCTAACAGATCTATAGTTTTTCATTTTCTTTCTCCTTCTGTTGTAAAATAGTAAGGTCACAATTGCTACTCTGCAATCCACAACAATTCCAGAATACAGTACATAGAATTTTGGAAAATGATTACCAGAGCATCCACTATCACTAAAGCCAATTCTTTCAAAATGCTGGGATGTAAATAATCAGGTCCATCAGATTTATTAGTCTCACCCACCTCTCCAGTATTTATTTTTCCCTAATACTATTTACGTAAGTTCCTCATTCTCACTAAACCCTTGATTCTCTAGCAATTTTGGTGAGAGGTTCTTTGTGTCTTCAGTGAAGACAAAGTAATCGTTTAATTCTTTTGCCATTTCCTTATTCCCTATTATAAATTCTGCTGTCTCTGCCTGTCTCTGTTACACTTGCCCTCACTGGCTTTTTCCCTTCATGTATCAATAGAACCTCCTACAGAATGCTTTTGTTTCTTGCCAGTTTACACTCATATGCTATCTTGCTTTGTTTATCAATTTCTTGGTCTTTCTTTGCTGAGTTTTGAAATGCTCCCAATCCTTTGGCCTGATGCAATTTCTGACAACTTTATAAGTCTCTTCCCTAAATGTAATACTCTTTAATTACTCATGACAGATGGACTGTTTTTATATTGGTTTTTGTGCCTTAAAGAAATATCTTTTGCTGCAAATTTTGAGTTATTTCATTGCTGGCCATTACCTGTTCACCATCATACCTTGTAATGTATGTTCCAAATCAATCACATCCAATTCTCCCCTCATACCATTGTAGTTTCCTTTCGTTAGATTTAAGAGCCTAGTTTCGGATTGAATTACTATACAGCACTTTCAAACTAAATGCAAAATTCTGTCTTATTATGGTCACTCTTCCCTATAGAACCCTTGACAACAAAGATTACCAACTAAACTTTTCTCATTGCATAAAATCAGGTCTAAAATAGTCTTTTCCCCTGTTGATTCCTCAACAAATTGATTTAGACAGTCATCTTGTACACATTCCATGGATTCCTCCCCCTTTTATGGTGTGCCCAATATTATAACTACTATTTAGTGACCTATAAATAACTTCTACTGATGTTTTCTGCCCTTCGCAGTTTCTTAGCAATGACACAAATGAAACTACATCAAACTGAACAAAACTACTCTTCCCTTATTAATAGTACTCCCCCATATCTTTTTGCCTGCCTTTATGAAATTCCAATTATCCTTGAACATTCAGCTCCCATC